>CATIWO010941416.1:0-28530 GCA_949673435.1 Macaranga tanarius
GTGTGTGAATACTATTTATGCAAGAGGCATGTGTGAATGTGCATGACATGAATTTATGTCCTTGAAGGAATTTTTAATTCTTTCTAAATTGGACACGTGTATGGGTTTATTAGAGGCCACGTGTTGCGGGTCTCACACCTCTAGTAAAGAAGATTATGAATTTGCTATGTTCACTAGAGGAATCAAAAAATATTTAAGAAAGAAAAATTTCTCAAGGGAAAGGGACTTGTCACTTGTTTTGAATGTGATAAACCCGGGCACATTAGAAATGAATGTCCAAAGTTAAAAGTCAAAGGCAAAGGAGAAATGGAGTAAAAGGAATCGTGTTATGCAACTAATGTGCGGCAGAAGCGTAAGCTTACATGGGTAAATTTTCAAAAATTTCACTTGCATAACACTTTATCACATGAAGAATTCCCATCCCAAGAACCATTTTGCAATTTACACATAGCTAAAAATACATCAAACAAGTAATAACAACTCAGGAATTCTAAGTTTAAAGGAAACTTACAAACTCCAATAGTTTGATATAGACCATACTAGTATTTTCAAGCTTAGTATAGGAGGATTCAACTCTTGAATCAAATGCTCCACCCAAGTGTAAGGCCTCTAGCTTGAAACACCAAAGCTTTACCAAATCACCTTCTTGCTTAAATTTGGTTAGTTGCAAGTCACCTCTCAATAGACCCTCGTAAGAACTTGCACTAATTTAATTTTAGCAAGAACACTTTGGGTTATATGTGTTTGTATTATTTTTCTTTATGTAGTGTCTCACACTACCTTATGTTCAACTCATGAACTTATGCAACAAATGGAGGGGTCACCTCCTATTTATAGAGAAAGCCACCTCATCACGACATCATTGATGACATCATTGGCCACTTATCTATACAATTGTCAATAGTAAGAATTCAATTTTAATAAGTAACTTATACAAGTGTCTTAACAAATTCAATTTGAATAAGTAACTTGTTAGCAAATTCAATTTGAATAAGTAACTAGACAAGTGTGTTAGGAAAAATGTAGAAAACACATCTCATGCTTTATGTCTACATTCATCCTTCCATATCCATTAAAGATATAGATATACACAACCAAATCTCTACATTAATTTCATGGACTTGGGCTTAATAATTGGGCCAACACTTGGTCCAAGCCTAATCCATTAAATCAATGGATAGCTCTAGGAATACATCATAGTGCACCATTTTCAATTTATGCCAACCTAAATTCCTACATAAAGCATTCACATAATCATGCATTCTAATTTCTTTCAGGATCTCATCATTAAAATATTTTGGCATGCACAATTTTCTTTTGCTAAGAGAACATAATTTCTTACCTTCTTCATCCGAGAAAATAGGGAAAAAGGCATCATACTTATCATTGAAGTCAATTGGCTTAGCTCTCCTTTCCATTGGTGCCTTCCTTTTACTTTTTGACCCTTGGCTAGTGCTTGAAATGTTATATGAATTCATTAGGTAGTAAGAAAAATAATTACAGAGAAAATAAATGCAAAGAAATTAATGCAAAGAATAGTGCAGGGAATGTAAAAGATTTGAGAATTAAACAATTCAATGCCTTTAAATAGAAGAACAAAATTTAAAGTTTATAAGAATTAAACAACTCATCTCCTAATCCTAGATTGAAAGGATAAATTTTATTAAAAGATAAAAACTAACTATCCTAATAGAACAAGGACATTATAAATTAAAATCCTAAAAACTAAAAACACTAAAATAAATCCTAAAAATAAATGGAAAAATAACATAATTTAATTTGAAAAATTTTATTTTTCCTTCCCCAAACTTAAAACTTGCAATGTCCTCATTGCTTGAAAATTGGTCAAAATTCGGGTAAGTTGCAAGAGCAGGTCGCATGGTCATGCCAAAATAGTGCATGGTCGTGCCTACTTTGCATCTCTTTTACCTGGCGCAGATGTAATCTGGCATGGCCATGCCAAAATCGTGCATGGTCGTGCCTGACTTGAGATAAAATAGGTCATGTTTGGCATGCCCATGCCAAAAAATGGCATGGTCGTGCTAAACACTTACAATTGATAGACAATATTGCAAAAATTAAGTTAAAGGCATCAAAATTGAAACAAAACACATTCAACATTGGTAATGAAACAAGTTTTACCTAAACACAACTATAATAATGATAAGCAAACATTACTAACCACATATTAAACTTAAACTAAAACTAAATACAATACAAATCAACAAAACCTAACATATAATTCAAAAACCACTCTTCTCAAAAGCTTCAATTATTGTGCCCATAGTCTTATGGAAGATAAGGAGGTGGAAAGAAATTTTATGATTGAAAGTATGCCATCAAGTTATGGTTGATTATGTTGATACTTTGATGCATATCACCTATGTTGGTATTCATGCCATGAGCCATTAAGGTAAGCTCACCAACATTCGAATCAATCACCCCCACTTGAAGCTCTAAATCATTAAGTCTTTGCATGACATCTTGTATGTCTTCACTTTCCTCTTCATCGTTCATTGGTTGTGGTGGTGGTGCATTAATGAGGTTGTATTGTCCGAAAAGACCTTTTGTAACTATGCCGATAGCTTCCATCATTGAAAGGTTGATTAAAGAATGTCCCTTAAGCTTCTCAAAAGGCATGTTGTCAATATCAAAACCAATATAGTAGGTGATGTTAGTGACCAATCCACCAATTTTGATTGCTCCTACCATTTTGGTAGCTATATCTTTTAACTTAAGTGCAATTTCATGACAAACGTCAAATTTCCTATTGCTACACATGCAATACAAAACATTCAACTCTGTTGTGGTTACCACGGAATATCCAACCTTTCTCAGAAACAAAGAATGAGCCATCAACCTATATAAATACCTTAGGGTCGATGATTGAATACGAGATTCTTTTGCTGCCCTTGCTTTATTAAGTCCATCCTGTTGGCCTGTAATTTCTTTCCAAAATTCATTCCTATCATATTCAACCATAACATTTTGATCTGTAGGAAAGTGAAACACATAATTCAATTCAAACAAACCTATGCTATATTCTACATTTCCCAACCTAAAGTTAAACAATAAAGATTTTTCATTAAAATGGAAAGAAGAAAGGAATTCACAAGTAGGCCTAACATAAGTTGGATATTGCGTAATTACAAAGGCTTCCCATCCTATTCTAGTGATGTACATGTTAACATCATCTAACAATCCTACCTCTCATAAAGAAGATGCACTCATATACTTATTAGGCATAATTTTCCTAGACAGCATTTGCTCAAACTTCTTTCTTTGCCTCTCATGCCGAAATTTAATAAGTGTAGGGAAGGGTCTTACCATACGATCTTCATCAATTCCACCTGGATTGGTAGAGCTTCCCCCATATGTCCTTTTCAGTCTTTTAGTTGATTTCTTGTGGGCAATTGACTTTCTCTTAGGTTGTCTCTCCATGAGTGATGAGAAACTTTATAGATAGTGATAGTATAAGAAAAATTACTCAAATTGGCTAATTTAGCAAGGAGAGGAAAGATTATGAGGAAGAAGTTGATAGTGTGTGTAGGGAATGGAAGAGAAAGGGTTTAAATAGAAAGAAGAAGAGTATAAAATAAATTAAATTTAGGAAATTGAAGAGTTGGGTAATGAAAAAGGAGTTAAATTTGAAGAGTTCTATAAATTTAAAAGTGTGAGATGTTAGGAAAATGAAAAGGTTGTGAAAGATTATGGGAAATTGGGGATTTTACCTCTTTTAAATCCTCAATAATCGTGCAATTTTGAAAATGCCCGACAGGTCACACGACCATGCCAAAATCGTGCAAGGCTGTGTGTCCTTGCAACTTATTTTGATCCAACCAGGCATGGGCATGCAAAAAACACACATGGTCATGCCTAATTCTATGCAAATCTTTAACTGGCATGCTGATGAGACATGACCATGCAAAAAACACACATGGCCGTGCCTGCCTTGAAGCATTTTAGCCATAACCAATTTTATTTTGGCACGGATGCACATGGTCGTGTTTTATTGGCTAATTTTTTAAGTTTAATAGCTCATCATGTCATATGGCCGCATAGCGTGGTGCTATCTATTTTATCAAAATAAAAAAAATGCTAGAATTTAAGCACAATTTATCATGCAATCACATCCACTTGGTTCCCTAAAAAATACACACTTACATAACATCTTCTTACGCTCCTCCTTTTTCTTTAATTCTCTTCTAAAGATCCTCTTCTTTAATTCCTTATCTTTTCTAGAGCTCCACCTTTTTACTTCCTGAAAAATAAAATGCAACAAATTTGGAATTTAAAATATAAAGCTAAAACTAAAACAAAGAAAATAAAAATGAAAATAAAAGCATGGTTAAGCCCCAAGAAGCGCTCTTTTAGGTTTATGAGCTTAGACAATCATGATCTTTAGAGTATTAAATCAGCTAAAAAGGCCAATTGGTGAGAATTCTCCAATGCACCTCTATGGTAGATTTTCAGTCTTTGCCCATTGACTTTAAATTTTTCTCCTTGAGTGTTACAAACTTCTACAACTCCATAGGGGTATATATGACTTACTATAAATGGTCCCGACCATCTACTCTTGAGCTTCCCTAGAAACAATCTGAGTCTGGAGTTAAATAGCAACATTTGGTCTCCTTCTTAAAAACTCTTAATCTTTACCTTGGCATCATGCCATTTCTTTGTACATTCTTTATAAATTCTGAAGTTTTCATATACCATCTCTCTTATCTCCTCCAATTCACTCAACAGTAAAAATCTCTTTTTTTGTAGCTTTCTTGCAGTCGTAATTGAAAACCTTGATTGCCCAGTATGCTTTATGCTCAATTTCGATAGGAAGATGATATGCTTTTCCATAAACCAACCTATATGGAGACATTCCAATAGGTGTCTTATATGTTGTTCGATAAGCCCACAAAGCCTCATCCAACTTCCTTGCCCATTCTTTTCTCGACTTACTCACTGTTCTTTTCAGAATCTGCTTCAACTCTATATTGCTGACTTCCACTTGTCCACTTGTTTGGAGATGATATAAAGTGGCTATTTTGTGTTTAACCCCATAACGAGCTAGAAATGCTTCCATATTTCTATTATAAAAATGTGTTCCTCCATCACTGATGATAGCTCGAGGCATCCCAAACCTAGTAAAGAGTCTTTGCAAAATTTACAAACAACTTTTGCATCATTTATTGCACATGCTTGAACTTCCACCTATTTGGATACATAATCCACATAGATAATTATGTACTTGTTTCCGTCTGAAACAGGAAATGGCCCTACACATCAAATATTTCTACCTTTAAAATTCTAGATTGAAGCATTTCATCCTTCTTTGAAATGTTGCCACTTCTTTGACATGCATCACAACTGAGTACAAACTTCCTAGCATCATAAAATAGTGTAGGCCAATAGAACCCTACTTCAAGAATCTTAGTAGCGGTACTTTGTGAACCAAAATGGTCACCACTAACCATTTTGTGACAATATTACAAAATTTAACCAGTTTTTTCATCTTCTACACATCTTCTTATTAAACCATCATTGCATAACTTCCAGAGATATGGCTCATCCCACAATTAGTACTTAGAGTCATAAATTAGCTTCTTGCTCTGTTGACTATTGAATTCTTCCAAAAAATTTTCACTTGAGACAAAGTTATCTATGTCAGCAAACCATGGTGCATTTAAACTTTGGATTGCCAATAACATCTCATCCAGAAATAACTCTTGGATGGGTTCTTCCTCTTCATTGTCTTCTTGCTCTAGCTCCAATCTTGAGAGATGATCAGCTACTAAATTCTCTGATGCTTTCTTGTCTCTGATCTCAATGTCAAATTCTTGTAAAATCCGTACCCTTTTTATGAGCCTTGGCTTTGAGTCCTTCTTATTCAAGAGGTACTTCAATGCTGCATGATCTGTATGCACAATAACTTTAGACTAAGAAGATAAGATCTAAATTTATCAAAAGTAAAAATTACTGCTAGCATCTCCTTCTCGGTTGTTGCATAGTTGAGTTGTGCATCATTCAAGGTTTGGCTTGCATAATAGATGACATGAAGTTTATTCTCCTTTCTTTGGCCAAGTACTGCTCCTATTGCATGATCACTTGCATCACACATTAATTCAAATGGAAGGTTCCAATCGGGTGATACAATTATAGGAGATTATATCAATGCTTCTTTCAACCTATTAAAAGCCATTTTACAATCATTAGTAAAGTCAAAATAAGAATCTTTCTCAAGTAACTTACAAAGAGGTTTAGAAATTTTTGAAAAATCTTTGATGAATCGCCAATAAAATCCTGTATGGCCTAGAAAACTTTCAACTCCCTTGACATTTGTTGGGTACTGAAGCTTTTCAATATTCTCCATTTTTGAATTATCCACTTCTATACCTTGTGCTGAAATTTTATGCCCAAGAACGATTCCTTCTTCTAACATAAAATGAAACTTCTCCCAATTTAGAACTAAATTTATCTATTCACACCGTGTAAGAACCTGTTCTAAATTCTCTAAACATCCTTCAAAAGAGCTTCCATAGACTGAGAAGTTATCCATGAATACATCTATAATTTCTTCTACCAAATCTAAGAATATAGCCATCATGCACCTTTGGAAGGTTATTGGAGCATTACATAATCCGAATGGCATCCTTCTATAAGAAAATGTGCCATAGGGACATGTGAACGTCATTTTCTCTTGATCCTCTAGGGCGATTACTATTTGATTATAGCCTGAATAACCATCTAAGAAATAGTAAAAAGCATATCCTGCTATCCTTTCCAACATTTGATCAATGAACGGTAGTGGAAAATGATCCTTCATTATAGCTGAATTTAATTTTTTTTAGTCAATGCACACTCTCCATCTATTCACCACTCTTGTAGGAATCTGCTTGCCTTTTTCATTTTCGACCAAAGTCATGCCTCATTACTTTAGTGCACACTGGATAGAACTTATCCATGAACTATCTGAAATTGGGTAAATAATTTCAGCGTCTAATAGCTTAACCACCTTTTTCTTTACCACTTCTTGCATGTTTGGATTGAGCCTTCTTTGCCTTTTAATTGTTGCTTGTATCCTTTTTCCATTAGAATCTTATGCATGTAATAAGATGGATTTATCCCTCTTACATCAGAAATTTACCAACCAATTGCTCATATTCTCCTCTTAAGCATCCTTACAAGCAAGTCTTCTTAGTCTCGGGTGAGTTTAGAGGATATAATCAAAGGAAAAGTTTAATTCTTTCCAAGAAAAATATACCTCAAATGTTGGGGTAAAGGTTTCAAGTCTACATTTGGTGGTTTTATGGTTGATGGTGGTATAGGTTTAGTTTTTGGTAATTGAATTTAGGAAAAAGAGGTTTGGTGTTTAAGGTATTCTTTATCTTGGGAGGATTGTACTTGCATACACTTCTCAATATTCTCCAATTCATCACAATTTACTAACCTTATTCATTGGACTTCACTCAGACATTCATTCACAACATCAACTGTCAAGCATAAATTATTATTAAAAGGATGTTTCATATCTTGATATATATTGAACTTACAACTCTCCTCACCTACTCTTAGGGTCAATGCTCCATCATAAACATCAATAATCGCTTTAACGTTGTAGAGGAAAGGCATACCAAGGATCAACGGAACATCTTCATATTCTTAAAAATCAAGAACAGCAAAGTCCACTGGAAAGATGAATTTTTCAGCCCTTACAAGCATATATTCTACTATGCCTTATGGTTCCTTTACTGTCCTATCTGCCACTTGTAAACAGGTGTTTGTTGATCTTGCTTCTCCAAGTCCCAATTTCCTATAAATTAACAAAGGCATAAGGTTAATAGAAGCACCTGAATCATATAAAGATTTTTAAAAGGGATAATTATACCAGTAGTCCTAAAAGTTTAGTAATTTTTACAATTTAGTCCTATAAGCTAATTCTTTAACAATTGAGTCCTATAACTTTTTAAAGATATCAACGTTAGTCCTAGTCTGTTAAGGTGGGAAAAAAATTATTTACATGTTTCAAACGACGTCGTTTTGTGATGCACTTTCCTGCCATGTCAGATTCCACTATTTGTCTTCTTCTTCAATCCACCATTTTCATCAAAAAATTAAGAAAATAAAAAAATGTTAAAATGTAGCAAGGCACTACAGAAAACCAATTTAGGATTATCTTCTTCTTATAGAGCTGAAGCAAACATAGAAATAAGAAAAAAAACATAGAACCAAGCTTTCATATAGAGCTGAAGCAAAGTAGAGATGAGTTTTTTTTTTTTTTGCTGCTATGATTAGTTTATTTCTTTGCTAATGATTAAGTTGCCTTACTGTACCTGGGAAAATGTCTCATACTCGTAGCACCAGTTGGTTCTCTAATGGAAGTTCTTGTGAGGATGTCAAGTGTCCACTAGTAATGTATAATTTTACCACATGTTGTTCCATGTAGCACTGCTATGGACCAAGAAGTAAGAGAATTCAGTAGGCATAACTTCTGTTTCAAGACTTCTCTCATGTGGTGTTTATTTACTGTGCATTTCATTATTTTAAGAGATTGCAGCGCTGATGTTCACAAGAACTGGACCTTCAAAAGAGGTGACACAGAGACAATAGTTTTTTGGTCAACATGCCCCCGTAATGACCTGATAACAGAAGGTATATTTTCCTTTGTGGAGATCCTTCAGGGGAAGGATACTTGGATTCCAGCTTATGACGATAATGATTTCTGCCGCCAATTTAAGTGGTCAAGACCTTCAAAACTAAGCACACATAGTCAGGCAACCATTTAATGGAGTATAGCAGGAGGAGGAAGCAGCAGGTAGCGGTGGAGGAGGAATGTAGGAGTGGCGGCGATAGCAGAAGGAGAGAAAAAGCAGTAGCAGCAGTGGCAGGTGAAAGGGTAAAGAAAGGTGGTGGATATTGATAACGATGAAAATGGTGGATTGACGAAAATGGTGGATTGAAGAAAATGGTGGATTGAAGAAGAAGACAAACAGTGGAATTTGACATGGCAGGAAAGTGCATCACAAAATGATGTCATTTGAAATATGTACATAATTTTTCTTCCACCTTAACAGACTAGGACTAACGCCGATATCTTTAAAAAGTTATAGGACTCAATTATTAAAGAAATAACTTATATGACTAAATTACGAAAATTACTAAACTTTTAGGACTGCTGGTGTAGTTATCCCTTTTTGAAATGATAAATTTCTAATAGAACATGGAATAGTAAGACTTCTTGGTTGCTTCTTTTTTAAAGGAAGTTCATTAGAAATGATTGCACTACACTCCTTTGTAAGTGTGACTATCTCAAATTCTTACAACTTCTTTTTGTTGGAAATCAACTCCTTCAAGAACTTTGCATACTTTGAAATCTGAGCTAAACATTTCACAAAAGGCATATTAATGTGGAGAGTCTTGAACCTTTCCAAGACTTTTGTAAACTGTTGATCATGCTCCTTCTTTGTCAACCTTTGTGGATATGGTACTGGAGGTTCATATGATCGAATTGGTAATGACTTTGTCTTCTCTTTATTCTCCACCTTCACTTTTTGGTTCTTTTGGTGTCTCAACCCTTTCATTTTCTTACTCTCCTTCATTCTTCTTTTCTTCAAATTCTAGTGTCGCTTTAGGTGTTTGAATCTCTATACCACTTTTTAAGGTGATAACCTTCACTTGCTCTTTTGGATTCTTCTCCGTATTGCTCGGTAATGCACTTTGATTCCTTATTGATAAGGAATTTGCTAATTGCCCCATTTGCACTTCTAGATTATGAATAGAAGAAGAATGATTTCGAATCATTTTCTCCATCCTCTTTTGAGCTTCATCTTACTGACTCATCTTTACTGACATTACATCCATGAATTTCTCCATCTTACTTTCCATTAAAATTCCTAATGATTAACCTTTATCTTAATGAAATTGAGGTTGAGGTTATTATGTATTCTGGCCTCCACATCCTAGTGGTGCTTGTTGTCTATTGATTATTTCCTTAATTGCTCCAAGAAAATTTTTAATGATTCCTACAAATAGGATTGTAAGTGTTTCCATAGACTTAGTTTTGAGGCCCTTTAAAATTGCCCACATAGTTGACGCCCTCCATGGACATTCCTTGCATCATTTGACATTCTATGGTAGGATGAACTCCTTGACATAGTTCATAAGAAGAAGACAATGTTGATGCTGCATTAACGTTCACTTTGTCCATCCTTTTTGTCAGAGCATCAAGCTTTGCATTCAATATGGTAAACTTTTCCACTTCTATTGCTTCAGCTTTCTTTGTAATGGTCCTCTCATTAGACTACAAACTTTGTGTATTAGCCATTTCTTCAAAGAGATCCAAAGCATCTTCTGGTGTCTTTGACATGATAGTGCCTCTAGCTGTTGCATCAATGTTAACTCTAACTACCTGATTGACTCCTTTGTAAAATGATTGCACCAAATCCCATGTAGGAATCAATTGAGGTGGACACTACTTCTGAAGGTCTTTGAATCATTCCCAACACTCATAGAATATTTCCTCATCTCTTTGGAAGAAAGAATTAATCTCATTTCTGATCCTCAACACCTTTGCAAGAGGCAAGTATTTATTGAAAAAGGCTATGTACAACTCTTGCCAAGTGTTGATGGAGTTGGGTAGTAAGCTTGTAAACCATCTCTTTGCTCAATCCACAAAAGAAAATGGAAAAAGAATCAATTGAATTACATCAGGTTGTACTCCATTCATCTTAAAGATGGAACAATACTCTAAGAATAGACACATATGACCAAATGGATCCTCATATGGCAGCCCATTAAATGGTGAATTTTGGATCATTTGGATCATTGCCGGCTTGATTTCAAAGTTGTTTACTACTACCACTGGCCTTATAATTAGTGTTTGGTCACCTTGCACATTAAGACTCACAAAATTCCATATGGTTCTCTGACCATTCTAAGGATTCTGAAGAACTTGTTGCCTTGGTGGATCATTTCTTTCACCGTCTCCTATGCTCATTTGGCTTGGTTGTTGTTTCTTTTTATGATGAACTATCTTCTCTATCTCCAAATCAAGTGGTATCAACAAAAGTCCTTGTTTGCTTGCACTTCGTGTGATGTATATAAACGAACACAAATTCCTACAATACCATAAATAAAAACAAAATTAAAAATAAAGTCTAAATTAATCAACACAATTTTCTTAACAAAATCAATTTTGACTATCCTCTGCAGCGATGCCAAAAACTTAATGTGCTAAAAATCCGCAAGCGTACAGAATCGTAACAAGTAGTAATAAAAATATCATCGTTGAAGTAGAATTATTCTTTTTTTTTTGCTTGATCTTCTTGAATATAAATTATATTATTAAATAAATAATTTTATTTTACATTTTATTAAATTTGATTCTTATAATATATATATATATATATATATATATATATATAAATTATTTGTGATTATTTATAAAAATAATTTTATGAAAAACATACTTTCATACAAGATAATTTTTGTATTAGGAACTTTTTTATTAAAATTTTATATTAAAACACATTTAATATTTTTATGTTTTATAAAGATAAAACAATTTTATTTTTATATTTTTTTGAAGAAAATTTAATTTTTCTTTTAGTAAGTTAAAATAAATTTCCCATCTAAGTAATTTAAAATTAAAATTATAATACTAATATATATATATATATATATATACACACACACACATTAAATAAAAATAAAAGTAATTTTAGAAAAATGCCATAATTGAATTTTTGTTTGGTTTGAATTAAATATTAAAAACCAAAATGAATTGACTTGGTTGAATTTTTATATAAAGAACAACATCATATAAATATTCATTAGTTATATTATTAATAAAATAAACTTTAAATAATATTAGATGAATAAATAAAAAATTTGAAAATTATTGAAAAATAAAATTGTCAAACTAAAATTTTTTGGTTATATTCAATTACTAATTGTAATTTAATTAAGTTGTCCAATTTTATATTATCACAATTTAGATTATTCATTTTTATCAGCTCAATTAAAAATGAAACTGATTATATTTGATGAAAAATGTTTAAGAAATTCACAAAAAAGAAATAAAAAACCAGTTCATTGGTTTAACAATTCATTTAAATTAATTATATGTGTTGCTTGGGGTGAATTTGGCTGTAATTGATGCATGCATAAACTTGAACAATTAATACTTGATTTTGGAATTATTTTGGGCATAATTGCAACCAATTATGCTAACATGAGCTCCACAAACAAATTGATTGATCTTGAAGTTTTTGATGAATTGCAATATACACTTTTTTTTTAAGAGAAAATGCGATGATAAAAAATACGTGCTTATTACTTGTAAGGTGCAAATGTGATTTTGTATGAACCGTTTGTTGGTGTTTTATTACAGCATTGACCCTATTTTAGTAGAGATATGTCTTTATTTTAGGGGAGGTTCTGCCAAATTTTTGGTGGAATTCTCGTCAATTTTTTATTTAGTCTTTATAGGTGGTTTCAGTTTTTTGGAATATTATATACGTGATGAAATACGTTCTTATTTTATTTTCTTATTCTTAATTGTAAATTTTTCCAGAAGGATAGCTATAATATCGAGTCGCAGTTAGAACTGCACGTTATTGATGTAATTTAATAGTACTCGTCTGTTGCCAATAGCCTATTTATATATATTTATATATTTCTGACAAGCATGCACTGTTATGTAATTTTGATTATTTTATATATAATTTTTATTGAGCTTAATCTATTATAAATTAATTAATACATTCTTATAATTATTAAAATAAGTTAATATAGATAGTATCCAATGAATCATGATAATAATTAAAACTTGGTAAAAAATTCAATTTTTTATTTAATTGTTAAAATTTATTTTTTACTTTTACCGTGCTTAATTTTTATTTTTAATGAAATTGATTGATCTTAAAGTTTTTGACTTATAATTGCGATAGATAATTTTTTTTTGGTGTGAAAATGCGATGATAAAAAATACATGTTATCAATGAAATTTTTTTGATGTTTTGATTTTGTATAGAATTGTTAGTGTTTTATTGCAGGATTGGCCCTACTTTAGTAAAGAGATATCTTTATTTTAGGGGAGGTTCTGCCGAATTTTCGGTAGAATCCTCGTAATTTTTTTAGCTTTTTCTTTATAGGTGGTTTCATTTTTTTTTAAGATTGTATACGTTAGGAAATGCGTTCTTATTTTATTTTCTTACTTTTAATTATAGATTCTTCCGGAGGTTACCTATTGGTTCGCGTCACAGTTACGACTACACGTCATTGAGGTAATTTAATGCCAATAGCCCATTTATATATTTATATATTTCTGACGAGCATGCACTGTTATGAAATTTTAATTCTTTTAGATATATATGATGCATGAATGCATTATATTTTTTGAAGTGGTAAAAATATCTTTTTGTTTTTTTAGTTGTATTGTATGTGTATATTTTTGCAAATCAGCACATGTATATGTATTATTTGTTTATTTGTTACCTAACAGTTGCTCTAACTATGTTAAATAGCCTTAGTTAGCCGTAGAATACCCGTCCAGTGCACTCAACAATGAGTGCATTGGATTGTCTGAGTGGACAGTTTGTATAAGTGATGTTGACATTCTTAATCACGTACAAAACTTATGCATACAGTATAAATAAGTTTGACTTCTTTTTGAAAATTTTTCTCTAAGTGTATATCATACTATATGTCATGCAAAGCCAATGCATTATATGCTTTATTTTGCTTTGTTGGGTATATAGTACGAATAGTGCACTTGGAGAATGACGCCGGAAGGCTGACGAATTTTCTATATACTGTATGCACATGTGATCGAATGTTGGCGCCATTTATACAAATGGTTTAGGGCCAAACCTTTACAAGCCTGTTCATTTAAGCAGGCTTTTACACATCTAAGTTCCCTATCTGTATACTAAATAACTTCAACTTTAATTGCTGATAAATGAACCTTCAACTATGCACATATGAGACAAGATCAGTTATGGATGTATGAAGGAAGAGTTATCAATGGGCTGTTGTCCTCAGAGTTCATTGATAATATTGAACAGTTTATTGGCTTTGTAACTTCACATCCCGAGTGCATGAGTGGGGGTAAAATTAAGTGTCCTTACACGAAGTTCAAGTGTAGAAACCAATGTTTCCATGAACTTGACACTGTGTGGTTCCACATTTTAAAGAACGAGTTTGTGGCTGATTACTGGAATTGGATATATCACGATGAGTAGGAACTGGCAGTTGAATATGACACTTTTCCCAATACTTTTCCCCCAGTCATCATACCAGGCTGATAATGAGAACTATTATTCATACCAAAGAATGGTTTTTGATGCTGCTGGTCCAACTTTCAATCCATCCATCTCAGATGAGCAACCAAACCCAGAAGCATAAAGTTCTATGATATGATGTGTGCAGCTGAAAATGAATTATGGTCGGGGAATACAAGACATTCTCAATTGTCTGCAGCTATAAGAATGTTAGAGCTAAAATGTACGCATCAATTTTCAGAGAGTGCGTATAACGGTTTTAGTGAATTCCTTCAAGAAGTCCTCCCTGATGACAATTTGATGCCAAAAGACTTTTACAACACGAAGAAGTTAGTTCAAGGTTTAGGTTTGCCTGTAGAAGTGACACACTGTTGTTTTAACAACTGCATACTATATTGGGGTGCAAACTCTGATAGCGATAAATTGTACGTTCTATGGGCATTATAGGTATAAGCCTAATACACGGGGATCAGTGAAGAGGAAAGTAAATGTTCCGTACAAGAAAATGCATTACTTCCCTCTAACACCTAGGCTCCAAAGACTCTATGCCTCTAGTGCAAGGACTTGTGAGATGCGATGGCATGCAGAGCATGAGATGGAAGACGGTAAGATATTGCACCCGTCCGATGCACTAGCTTGGAAACTGTTTGATTATAAGTATGAAGATTTTACTGTTGAAGTGCATAATCTGTGATTTGGTTTATGTTCAGATGGATTTCAGCTATTTCGGCAAACAGGCCAGTAATACTCTTTTTGGCCAGTCGTCATCACTCTATACAATTTGCCTCCAGGAATATGCACGAGGGCAGAGTTCATGTTCCTAACTGTGCTAGTCTTAGGTCTAAAAAATCCAAAAGCGCATGTTGATGTGTTTTTTCAGCCATTAATAGCTGAACTAAATGACTTATGGTCTAATGGGGTCCAAACTTATGACATTTCAACGAGACAGAATTTTCAAATGCATGCAGCATTGTTGTGGACCATAAATAACTTCCATGCTTATTCTATGTTATCTGGATGGAAAACAGCAGGAAAACTAGCTTGTCTACTTTGCATGGAGGACTCTGACGCATTTACACTTCCTTGATGTGGTAAATAATTATGGTTTGACAACCACAGAAAATTCTTACCTAAAGACCATCCATTTAGGCGGAATACAACTGCTTTCATAAAGGGTAAGAGAGTCACTAAGGAGTTTAGGGGTGTTCGAACTGGGGAATCTATTGTTGAAGAATTGATGAATAGAGGATTTAAGAAAATTACAAAAATTGATGCTGAAAAAATCAATGGGTCAATATCTAAAACCTGTGGTTGGAATAAAAAGAGCATCTTCTGGGATTTACCGTATTAGAGCACACTATTAATTAGACACAATCTTGATGTTATGCACATTGAGAAAAATGTGTTTGACAATATTTCCAATACCATTCTGAATATACCCAGAAAAATAAAAGACAATGTGAAATCCCGAGAAGAGTTGAATGTCATATGTCGGAGGCCTCAATTAGCTAAAGATGCAGGAATTGGGAAATATCAAAAGGCCTCATATGTGTCAGACAAAGATTTGAAGCCACTATTGTTTGAATGGGTGAAAAAGCTAAGATTTCCCGATGGTTATGTGTCAAATATGGGTAGATGTGTTGATGCAAGTGGAATGCGGATGTCTGGTATGAAAAGCCATGATTGTCATATTTTTATGCAGAGCTTGTTACTAATAGTTGTACGAGAACTTTTACCAAAAGAAGTGTGGGAACCCATAACTGAATTGTGCCTTTTTTTGAGAGTTGACTGCAAAAACTCTTAATGATAATGATCTAATCCGTTTGGACAAGGACATTCCAGTGATATTGTGCAAGCTTGAGCGCATCTTTCCACCAAGTTTCTTTGATTCAATGGAATATATTCCCGTACATCTTGCCTATGAAGCTAGAATTGTAGGTCCTGTGCAATATAGATGGATGTATCCTTTCGGAAGGTATGTTTGAACAAGTGATATTATTTTTGACCTTTATGAATAATAAATAAATATTATAATACATTGCCATTATCACTGAGACCTGTAAAAGCTGAAAAGGAAAGTCAAAAATAAATTTTATGTGGAAGGGTCAATATGTAATGGATACATTATAGAATAAGCGGCGAAGTTTACTTCATATTATTTCCAAAATAGGGATGCAGCATTTTCTATAAGAATGTAATGGAATGAGGTCCCTGAATCTGATGTTGAGGATGACATTGATCGACTTTCTATGTTTAAGCATCAAGGATAACCTATAGGCATGGCTGGTTCATGAATGTTGACGGACCCTGAATATAAGGCAGCAATGACTTATATGCTACTGAATTGTCCAGAAGTTTAACCTTATACAGTGTAAGAACTGTCCCCATTAATTCACATGCAATAATATTCAATGTAATAATTATGTGAAATTCATTCTTTAACTAGATTGTTTATGAATACTGTATAAGAGTATAACTCATAAGAGGTTGATGGGTTGCTTGAGAGGGAATTTGCTTCATGTCTTATCACTATGTAAGTTTGGAAGCTTTATTGTTTGAAAACTGTCATAATTTTTAATATCATTTTGTGTTGACATAGTATCACTATATTTTTTGACTATATTTTATGCTCAAAACCTGGCAAATAATGTTTCAAATCCTTATATGAGAAGCCTTACGCAAAGACCCCTTAGATCAGTGAGAACATTCAAAGGGTTTATTGTTAATCGCTATAGGTTTCACATTGAATCATATGGCACTGATCGAGCAATAATGAATAGTAGTATTTGCATTAAAAGATCTAATTACAGTAATACGGAGAGTGATTATTATGGAGTGTTAACTGAAATTATTGAGCTTGAATATCCAGCATTGCCAATGAAACAAACGGTGTTATTCAAATGCAATTGGTTCAACCCGACACTGAATAATGGAACAATGGTGCATGAAGCTTAAAAATTGGTTGACATAAACCATCGACGTCGGTTTAATAAGTATGAACCATTTGTTTTATTTGCTTAGGCTGCGCAAGTTTATTATTGCCTATATCCCAGCAAGAAGAAAGATAAAGCCAATTGGTGGGCAGTTTCAAAAGTGAAGCCAAGATCAGTAATTGAAATGCCAGAGAGCTCAAAATCTGCAAGTGTTGTTCCTCCATTTCAAGATGATGACATATCAGACGTAAGAATTGATGTTCACATAACAGATGATCAAGTAAATTTGGTTGACCTAAGTGGCCAAGAGGAGGATGTAGATAAAGAAGAGAATGAAGAAGAAGATTTTGGGCATGAAACATTATCAGAAGATGGAGATGAGAAAAATGCACTGAAAGAGACAGACGATGAGTGATTATCATTTACAATAATTGTTTGTAATTTAATGTTTAAGTTATGTACTAAAAAAGATGTTGGAAAAATAATAAATGTATTTATATTAATTTTATGCATATGTTCATTGTATAGTATTAATTTTGTTGCATTGAGGTATTGAAATATATGTGATATAAATTTTCTAATATTTTATTGTCTAACTTTGGATTATGTGTTTTTAGATATGAGGCATCCTGGACGAGGTGGAGCAGGTAGAGAGACAGCTGCCAGAGGTCGCATTAGAGGATTGGGACATTCTCAGCATAGTTCACCTTCTACTACTACTGCAACATCTTCATCTAGTGTCGTAGCACCCTCAACTTCATCTGTACATCCCCTACAGGAGCATTACCCATCAGAGAAAGAGGACCTAAATCAGCCGGAGGAAGAAGTAGAGCCCCCTCCACCTGGGGATCGCACTATTGTAAGCATTGATAGATGAAGGTACAATTCATATTAAAGTAGACGAATGAAATGTATTGATATGATATTAATTGCAATGGTATGAACATTTTTTTTAATTGTGTAAACATTGTTGAAAATGAAATTATTAATAGGAGTTTATGAACTTATGAATATTTTTATGTTTGCTACAATAACTAAAGGTTTAGTTGTTATTTTTCTTTGAATAGTGCATGTAAATGGTATATTTTGAGTTGATTATAGTATTAATTGTATTCATCATGTGTGTAATATTATTTTATGTTGTAATATAAATGCAGGAATCGATTAGACCTAAGTGGTAAAGTTTTGAGGATTTGCACAACCATCTGCAAGTGATGTTGGTTTGCAGAAGGGTGGTAGTGGGCAGCACTTACTCAGCATCAGATTGACTTCTATTGGGAGGAGTTTAAGGTGAAGAATCTTTTTTTAAACTCAAGATTGTAATCAAATTTTTATTATTTCATTTGAACATTGATATAGAGATAGTGAGATCATGTATTAAAACGTAAATACACCTTGCTTTGAGTCCAGAAATATTTCAGGTAGGAGGTTACTGATGAGCAAATAAAGGTAGTGTGGGCACAACATGTAGTAAATCGATATAAAGATAATTTGTCCATATACAGAACGTCGAACACACAACATGCCTCAATATCTGATAATGTGTGGAGAGTTTGGCAAGAAAAATGGTTGCAACAACATTACGCTGAAAAACGTACCAAAGCAATAAAAAATCGGCAATCTGAAAAAGCCAGTCTAAGTACAGGTCCTTCTAAGCAAACAGGAGAGTCTAGATCTATACTTGACCATGAGCGAGCTATGGTATGCACGGAATATTAAATGTCAAAAATTATATGCAAGAAATAGCTAATTAATAGTTGTTTGATAATGCATGCCATTATGAACTATATTAATGTATTAAGATTAATTATTTCATTATATTCTTCATTTATATTTATAATAATATAATATATTATTCATTTCTTAAAACCGTAAATAATATGCAGATTGAGCAGAATGGAGTACGACCAAGCGCACATAAATCATTCAAGGCCACCCACACTAGCAAGTTAGATAGAAGTAAATTTATTGATAAGAGATCATATACAGTTAATGTAAGTATGAAAATATTTTCCTTAGGTTTTGTATTATATTCAATGGGCCACAAATAAATAATGTACTTATGTAAGTAGTTTGTGCACATATTACATGATTTGATAATGTATTTACTTTTTATCATTTGATT
Source organism: Macaranga tanarius (assembly GCA_949673435.1). Taxonomy (NCBI): domain Eukaryota; kingdom Viridiplantae; phylum Streptophyta; class Magnoliopsida; order Malpighiales; family Euphorbiaceae; genus Macaranga; species Macaranga tanarius. The sequence goes on from CATIWO010941416.1 coordinate 19,332, forward strand.
TAGGCGCATTTTGAAGAGATGCTGGCTGCCGCTTTGCAAACATATAGAGGAGGGAGGAGAGGCACCTGAAGTTGATGAGAACCGGATTTTCCTTCAAGCAGCTGAAGGAGTATAAAAACAATGAGTGTACGGTATTGGATCTTTAGTGTCGACTTACTATACGAGTAGTTTCCGTACTACCGGTGTGACATCCTCGATGTAGGACTTGTTTCCTTCTCAGGCTATTTTTGATAATGCGGTTGAGAGGTCCGTGCAGAGTAGATTGGACGTTGTTCGATCTGAGCTTTGCCGTGAGTATGATCAGCAGCGCTCTGAGCTTCACCGTCAGTATGATCAGCAGGTTAGCAAATTCCGGCACGAGCTAGAGACTTTGACGAGGTGGGCACACAGTTCTGGTATGCGACCTCCTGTACCTCCACACTCATCTCCTCCAGCTTCACACACAGAAATGTTGAGGATGATTTTGGTCCAGATCATACCACAGATTTAGCGGACCAATAAGTTTTGATACTGTTTATGTAATACATGTTTGAAATTGTTGATAAATTGTACGTTTTTTCATATATTATTAATTTATTATCATGTTTAATTTGTGTTTCAAATATATTTATTTATTTTTTTAATACGATTATAATTTCTATTTAAATTATAATGAATGTTTATACAATTTACAATAGCCACAATCATATAAAAAATTTAATAAATAATTATAGGCCTATTACCAAAAAAAAAAATTTGTGCCAAAATTACCGACGGAAGCTTTTCCGTCGCTAATTAACGATGAAAAATCTGTCGGTATTTACTAACAAATTACCGACGAAATATTTTCTAGCAACAAAAAAATCCGTCGGTAATACAGAAATTACCGACGGATTAGATTCTGTCATTAATTAGCGACGAAAAATATTTTGTCGGTAATGCAGAAATTGCCGACGGATTAGATTCCGTCGCTAATTAGCGAAGGAAATTTTTTGTCAGTAAATAAAAATGTTGTCACTAATTTCCGATCAAAAACTCAAATGACTGGACCTTTTACCGATGCCTTATTAAAACTTTAGTGACGAAATTTCCGTTCCTAAATTACCGATGGAAATTCAAAATTCGTTGGTAATTATTACTGACGAGGTTTTTATCGAGGATTTTGTTCCATTGATAATGGCTATTACCAACGGAAATTAACGATTTAGCGACGGATTTTTCCATCACTAAATTGTCGCTAAATTGTTAATTTCTAGTAATGATGTTTTTTTTTCTATCAATATTTCTAACTTCGAATTTTCTTAGTTCCCAATAGAAAATTATTTTCAACACAAATTGCTTATTTCTTAAACTTAATTAATGAATTGGCTATTTTCAACAGAAATTGCTTATTTCTTAAACTTAATTAATGAATTGGCCGAAAAATCGATATCAAGTTTTAATTTTAAAAGACTCTTATTTTTAGATTACAAAGAAGAAAAAATGAATTTAGAACTGTTACTGCAATGTCAAAAAGCGTCCATATGTATATTTTGAACACATCACTATTTGGGATGGGATGGGAGGACTCGGAATCTGGGTCCTCCATTAGTACTTTGATATCAAATTAAAGCAATGAATAAATTACTAATACTGTTCATCTCATTGTTTCACTTTAGAAAATAATAAAAATATTTTAGAAGTGATTTTTTCATAATAAATAATCCAACTAGAAAAATTTTTATTTATTCTATCTAACTGTTAGATTTATGACAATAATGCATGTATATTATATTTTTACTAAATGTAAAATATAATAAAAATCTATATCACATATTTAATAATTTGATATAATACTTTGGATATTTTTAAAAATCTCCCAACTATATTTTTAAATTACCTCAGGATTGATAAAGAAAAGACCACACTTTCTTTTTTGAAAGATATCAAATAAATACTCCCAAAAACTCTGTGTCTTTTCTCAAGCAAAAATCACTTTTATTTTTTGAATTATATAAAACACACACACAATGAGTTATAGACAGAACACACTCCTTTACAAAATTATAGTAATTTTATAAGTGTGTGTTAATGCATTTAACCTGAACTTTTGACTAAAGGTTACAACCTCAATTTTGATAATAACATAATTTTGATAAAATTTAGGTACTAATTTGTTTCAAATGTTTTGTGAAAGAAAAAGGGCCATTGAAGTTCAAAGCAATGTGTGGATTAAGTCCAAAGGCCACAATTCAACAAATTCAAACCCATGAAGATTACTCAAGCCCATGTAGAGAATTGGAGGACAAAATGGTAATTAGAAAATTATTGTAAGGATAGTTGAGTCAAATGACTTTTCTTGAGAGCTCAAATGTTTTATCTTTTTGCATAAAGTCATTTGAAAAATAAATAAATAATATAGCCTTCTTGTCACATCAAAATATTTTCATGTATTTTTATATTTGATAAAGTTTTTAGAGGGAAAGTGATTTTTGAGTAAACCAATGTTTTCAACTTTTCTATGCAACTAGAAAGAAACTAAGTTTGCTTTTCTCGGATATCAAAGCCCACTTGCACTAAAATACCAAAGGGTTTACATATTGTCCAAAAGCTACTTCTGTGCATAACCTAATTGGGAAAACTGAATCTGTCTCCTATCAGAAAACTGATTGGCTGTCTAAATCCGATTTGCACATTTTTTAAAGAAAGGATATTGTTACTCATTACTTGTTCAGCAAATCACATGGCTTAGATTTTAAAATTGCACATCATTACATATGAAATTAGAGCAACCTTTGAAGACATATAAATTCATCTTTTTCATTTGCTTCATTTTTTAAGTGTGTGAGAAAGAGCAAAAATTGAGAGAGCATTTTCAGAGCTACTGGGTTTCTTCTTCTTCTCTCAAAAATATGGTTGCTGGAGCTGCATATTCATGTTTTGAAAATCATCTTTGAGCTTTCTTGGTTAGTCATTTTCACTCTTCTTGCCCATAGGCTTCATGTGTATCATTGTTTCTTGAGTAAGAGAGGCAAACACACATCTTCATCTTCTTAAAACGTTGAAAGCATCATTTAAAGAGAAATGGGTGCACAGTTGTTAGAGCTAATTAAAACTAGTCTGCAGAGTTGCAAGATCTAGGCAAAACCAGTGTTGTATACAGTTTGCTGGAGTTATTAAGAAAGACCAGCTGGGATTACTTGTTGGAGCTAGAAAACCAGTGTGGGTAGCAGTTTAGAAAAGGGTAGTACTAAGGCTATAAATAGTTCGTCTCTTACCAGTTGAAAAGAGATCACTTTAACTAGTGAAAAATCTCAAGGGTGAGTCCTTGGGGAGTGGATGTAGGAAAGTAGAGCCGAACCATGATAAAATCTTGTGTGTGTTGATTTCTCTTTCATCTCTTTATTTTCTCATGTGTTGTTATGATGATGCTTGCAAAAATGGATCAACCTGTTTAACTTGCTTTCAGTTTGTATTTGTTCTAAGTTGATTCATAAAAGTGACACTCTTAAAATCAAAACTGTGTTCACCAGGTTTAAAACCTGTGCTGTATTTTAAGCTTCCACATTTCAGTTTGATCCAGTAAAATTAACTTCTGTTTTGAAATTAGCTTGAAAAGCTTAATTCACTCCCCCTCTTAAGCAGCCTAGCGGACCTAACAATTGGTATCAGAGTGGGTTTACCCTGCTAATAGATCCATATGGCTGCCAGTTCGAGTGCTGTTCCTTGTGCCTCCGGGCTTCCTAAGGGAAACTCCATTTTTAGACCACCACTCTTCACTGAAACCAATTATGATTACTGGAAAAATAGGATGGAAAACTTTATTCAAGCTGTTGACATTGAATGCTAGAAAATCATTCTTAGAGGACCTGCTATTTCTACTAAGAAAGATACTGAGGGCAAAGAAATTCCAATTCCTGAGTCAGAATATTCTGAAGCTCATTGGAAATTAGTCCAGCAAAATGCTAAGGCTCTTAACATGCTTCATTGTGCTCTTGATGTGAATGAATACAATAGGATCTCAACATGTACTTTAGCCAAATAAGTGTGGGACAAACTTGAAGTGACCTATGAAAGAACCAATCAAGTCAAGGAATCTAAAATTAATCTGATGTGGAGAGAGTATGAGCTGTTTTCCATGAAGCCTGATGAAACTTTTTCTTCAATGAACTCGATTCAGTGAGATTGATAACTCACTCAAGAATCTTGGAAGGAATCTCACAGATGAAGAAATGGTGAAGAAAATTCTCAGATCCTTACCTAAGAAATGGGAAACTAAAGTGACTATTCTTTATGAAGCTAAGGACCTGCAAACTTGTTCCTATGATGAGCTAATTGGGTCTCTTCTCACTCATGAGATGATGATGAAATTCAAGTCTAAGGACACCTCTGCTGAGAAGAAAAAGAGAGGAGATATCGTATTAAAGATGGAATTAAGCTCAGAAAACACAACTAGCTTTGATGATGATGAAGTGGCGCTAATCACAAGGAGATTCAAGAAAATGTTCAAGAAAGGTGGAAGGACATATCAGAAGAATATAAGGAGAATGTTCAAGCCAAACTCAAACTACCAGACTAAAAAGGAGACCACAGAAATCATTTATTTTGAATGCAACAAACTAGGTCATTTGAGAGCTAATTGCCCTAAGCTGAAAAAGAAAACAAAGAGAGAGAAGCTCAAGAAGGCAATGGTCGCTACTTGGAGTGACAGTGATGACTCCAACTCAAGTGATAAGAAGAAAGATGGAAAGGAAGTCGCAAATCTATGCTTGATGACCAAGGAGAACAAATAGATTGGTGAACCTTAAGCTAATACAGAGACTGAAGCTGAAATGACTACCACATAACCTCATGAGGTAAACTCTTCTGAATCCATCTCTTATGATGAACTTGAGTATGCCTTTGATAAATTGTATAAGGAATTCAGAGCTTTGTCCAAAAAGTATAGTTCACTTAAGAAAGAGCTCAAGACTTTGAAATCTGGAAAAGAAACTTACATGTGCGATATTTCTGAAACTGAATTTAATAAACTCAAAGAGAAGGAAATGCATGCATAAGATCTTTATACTGAAACCTCTAGGAAGCTACACCATGCTGTTTCTCAAGCTGATTCCCTGAAAAAGGAACTTGAAACTACCTTCAATGTAAACCTTGTTCTCTTATAAAAGAATGAAGTGTTACAAAAGAAAGTAGATGGTCTGACTACTGACCTTGAGAAACTTGCCAAAGGAAAATAAAATCTTGATGTAGGAAATCAATTCTTTACAAATGGAAGACAAGGGATAGGATATAAGAATGTTGCTAGAACTAAGAAGTATGAAAACTACTTTGTTAAAGCATCATTTTCATCACATTCTCATGCTACATGCTTCTATTGTAATCATTCTGGCCACATTGTGAAATTTTGTGCTTATAAAAAAAATGCTTCTAAAGCTAATTTTATCTGGGTACCAAAAGGAACTAGACAGACCTCTGAAACTAACCTGATAGGACCCAAACTAGTTTGGGTTCTTAAAAATAAGTGATCTAATTGCAAGTATGCCTAAGGAGCAAGGATGCACTCAACAAGCGGTATATGGATAGTGCTTGCTCTTAGCATATGACGGGTGATAGGACAAAGTTCACCCAACTGAAAATGTAGAATAGAGGGATTTTTAGCTTTGGAGATGACAGTAAAGCTAAAATTGTGGGACTTAGAAAAATTGGCACAAATCCATTAATTGAAGAGGTATATTTGGTTTCTGGTTTAAAGTTCAATCTTTTGAGTGTGAGTCAACTATGTGACAAGAACAATAGAGTCATTTTTGAACCCACTCATTATGAAGTTCAAAGCTTGCATGATAATTAAACTCTTTTTGTTGGGAATAGAATTAAAAATATTTACTTGGTTAACCTTGAGAAATTAGATCATGCTAGCAATATGTGCCTATCTTCTATAGATGATAATAGTTGGATTTGGCACTGAAGACTTGGTCATGCAAGCATGCATTTGATCTCCAAGCTATCTAAAAATGAGCTTGTAAATGGATTGCCGAAGCTGAAATTTAAAAAAGATAGTGTTTGTGATGCTTGTCAGTTTGGCAAACAAACAAGATCTTCTTTTAAATCAAAAGGATCAGTCTTGACAACCAAAACTCTTGAATTATTGCATTTAGATCTATTTGGTCCGGTTTCACCATCTAGCTTAGGAGGACAATCATATGCATTGGTTATTGTTGATGACTATTCAAGATTCACATAGACCCTCTTCCTAGCACATAAGGACAAGGCGTTTAACAAGTTTTATAGTTTGTGCAAGAAACTCTAAAATCAGAAAGGCTGCAACATCGCAATGATTCAAAGTGATCATGGAAAAGAGTTTGAGAATAAGCGTTTTGAAAAATTTTGTGATGAATATGGAATAATACACAACTTCTCAGCTCTAAGGACACTTTAGCAAAATGGTATCAGAGCGGGTTTACCCTGCTAATAGATCCATATGGCTGCCAGTTCAAGTGCTGTTCCTTGTGCCTCCGGGCTTCCTGAGGGAAACTCCATTTTTAGACCACCTCTCTTCACTGAAACCAATTATGATTACTGGAAAAATAGGATGAAAAAATTTATTCAAGCTGTTGACATTGAATGCTAGAAAATCATTCTTAGAGGACCTGCTATTTCTACTAAGAAAGATGCTGAGGGCAAAGAAATTCCAATTCCTGAGTCAGAATATTCTGAAGCTCATTGAAAATTAGTCCAGCAAAATGCTAAAGCTCTTAACATGCTTCATTGTGCTCTTGATGTGAATGAATACAACAGGATCTCAACATGTACTTCAGCCAAATAGGTGTGGGACAAACTTGAAGTAACTTATGAAAGAACCAATTAAGTCAAGGAATCTAAAATTAATATGCTATGGAGAGAGTATGAGCTATTTTCCGTGAAGCCTGATGAAACTATCTCTTCAATGAACTCAATTCAGTGAGATTGTCAACTCACTCAAGAATCTTGGAAGGAATCTCACAGATGAAGAAATGGTGAAGAATATTCTCATATCCTTACCTGAGAAATGGGAAACTAAAGTGACTATTCTTTGTGAAGCTGAGGACCTGCAAACTTATTCCTATGACGAGCTAATTGGGTCTCTTCTCACTCATGAGATGATGATGAAAGTCAAGTCTAAGGACACCTCTGCTGAGAAGAAAAAGAGAGGAGATATCGTATTAAAGATAGAATTAAGCTCAGAAAACTCAACTAGCTCCGATGATGAAGAAGTGGCACTAATCACAAGGAGATTCAAGAAAATATGCAAGAAAGGTGGAAGGACATATCAGAAGAATATGAGGAGAATGTTCAAGCCAAACTCAAACTACCAGACTAAAAAGGAGACCAAAGAAATCATTTATTTTGAATGCAATAAACCAGGTCATTTGAGAGCTAATTGCCCTAAACTGAAAAAGAAAACAAAGAGAGAGAAGCTAAAGAAGGCAATGGTCGCTACTTGGAGTGATAGTGATGACTCCAGCTCAAGTGATAAGGAGAAAGATGGAAATGAATTTGCAAATCTATGATTGATGGCCAAGGAGAATAAAGAGATTGGTGAACCTTAAGCTAATACAGAGACTGAAGCTGAAATGACTACCACATCACCTCATGAGGTAAACTCTTATGAATCCATCTCTTATGATGAACTTGAGTATGCCTTTGATAAACTGTATAACGAATTCACAGTTTTGTCCAAAAAGTATAGTTCACTTAAGAAAGAGCTCAAGAGTTTGAAATCTAGAAAAGAAACTTGCATGTATGACATTTCTGAAACTGAATTTAATAAACTCAAAGAGAAGGAAATGCATGCATAAGATCTTTATATTGAAGCCTCTAAGAAGCTAGACCATGCTGTTTCTCAAGCTAATTCTATGAAAAAGGAACTTGAAACTACCTTCAATGTAAACCTTGTTCTCTTACAAGAGAATGAAGTGTTATAAAAGAAAGTAGATGGTCTGACTACTAACCTTGAGAAACTTGCCAAAGGAAAACAAAATCTTGATGTAGGAAATCAACTCTTTGCAAATAAAAGACATGGGCTAGGATATAAGAATGTTGCTAGAACTAAGAAGTATGAAAACTACTTTGTTAAAGCATCATTCACATTCTCATGCTACATGCTTCGATTCTAATCATTCTGGCCACATTGTGAAATTTTGTGCGTATAAGAAAAATGCTTCTAAAGCTATTTTTTTTAGGTACCAAAAAAAACTAGACAGACCTCTGAAACTAACTTGGTAGGACCCAAACTAGTTTGGGTTCTTAAAAATAAGTGATCTGATTGCAGGTATGCCTAAGGAGCAAGGATGACTCAATAAGTGGTATATGGATAATGCTTGCTCTAGGCACATAACGGGTGATAGGACAAAGTTCACCCAACTGAAAATGCAGAATAGAGGGATTGTTAGCTTTGGAGATGACAGTAAAGCTAAAATTGTAGGACTTAGAACAGTTGGCACAAATCCATCAATTAAAGAGGTATATTTGGTTTCTGGTTTAAAGTTCAATCTTTTGAGTGTGAGTCAACTATGTGACAAGAACAATAGAGTCATTTTTGAACCCACTCATTGTAAAGTTCAAAGCTTGTATGATAATCAAACTCTTTTTATTGGGAATAGAATTTAAAATGTTTACTTGGTTGACCTTGAAAAATTAGATCATGCTATCAATCTGTGCCTATCTTCTATATATGATGATAGTTGGATTTGGCACTGAAGACTTGGTCATGCAAGCATGCATTTGATCTCCAAGCTATCTAAAAGTGAGCTTGTAAATGGACTGCTGAAGCTGAAATTTGAAAAAGATAGTGTTTGTGATGCTTGTCAGTTGGGCAAATAAATAAGATCTTCTTTTAAATCAAAAGGGTCAGTCTTGATAACCAAAAATCTTGAATTGTTGCATTCAGATCTATTTGGTCATGTTTCACCATCTAGCTTAGGAGGAAAATCATATGCATTGGTTATTGTTGATGACTATTCAAGATCCATATGGAACCTCTTCCTAGCACATAAGGATAAAGCTTTTAACAAGTTTTCTAGTTTGTGCAAAAAACTCCAAAATCAGAAAGGCTGCAACATCGCAATGATTCAAAGTGATCATGGAAAAGAGTTTGAGAATAAGCTTTTTGAAAAATTCTATGATGAATATGGAATAATACACAACTTCTCAGCTCTAAGGACACCTCAGCAAAATGGTATTAGAGCGGGTTTACCCTGCTAAT
>CATIWO010941948.1:0-11352 GCA_949673435.1 Macaranga tanarius
TTTTTTTTAAAGAATCCGAGTATAAACTAAAATTTTTAATGATGCAATTATATCCAAAGTGATTCAGGATTCAAATCCTGACAGAGTTTCATTACCTCTCAGACCAAACTGCAAGAGTGTCTTCACCTTGACTCTGATAAACAAATAGCCCACCCGCCCATTGCTCAGTCCGGTTATATGGGGTGACCCATATTTGGTTATTTGTAAATGCTCCACGTTTCTGAGGAGGATCATCATGATCAAGCAAACTAGCAGCAGTACCACCAGAAACAATCTTATACCCAACTGGGTTTCCGACCTTAGTTTTTTTAGTTGGATTAATGACATGAAACTCTGAGGGATCATAAAGCTTGAGCTGAATTTGTGCATCTTTTTCTGTCTTAGCAACATTTCTTGTAGCTTTCAAGTAGCTTTTTCTTGGTGATTCTCCAGGAGAGGTCCGTTTCCTTTGGAGATTTACCTTGACAAAAGAATTATCTGATCCATCTATATCCATGTCAAGGTAAAATGTGATGTAGTGGTCATGAATGACACCAAGAACATTTTCTGATAATAGAGTGCCATAGAGATTTTCTTGGCCTGGGACTTGATTGATGTTCTTGTAAGATGTGCCCTTCACCATCAAAATGCCACTAAGTCCAACCTGTAGGTGAACAAATTTTCCTATTAGAGACAAAGCCGTAATTTTAATGCATGAGGTTGTGTACAAAAAGAAGAGGTGCTAAAGCCACAGACGAGAATCTCATAGAAGATGCTGTTTTTTTCAAGTATGTGGAGAAGTGCTGAATTGATGGATGATTTTTTTTTTCTTGGTTGATTCATCTTGACTTTTTCAAAGAAAAGAAAAAGTATATACTAAATAATTAAATTTAAATATCTCTAGACCAAAAAAGTCATCACCACTGACCTTAATTCTTATTAGTCCATCTGTCTGAAACTCCCAATCAACTATATAATCATAGTTTGCTACTGATGCTGCCATTCTAACCACAAGCGTCACTTTTGGTCTCACTTCTCTAATCTGCCAATACAGTTCAACATAAACAACAAAACAAGAAACAAAAGTTGACAGACGATTTCACCACCGCCCTTTACAAGTACAAAAATCATCTTAAAAATATCAAGAATCTTGCACAGTAAAAATATTTCCAAATTAATAATATTCAAAATTCCCATAGAGAATATTCACATGAGAATTTAATATTATTTATACACAATTTTAATTTAACAACTAATCGAGTTGATGAAATCTAAACTAATTAGTCTATACTGAAACACTTTGAATTTTAAAATTTCATAATTCAAAATTAAATATCTTATTTTTTTATTAAACTAATAAATAACAGTTGTGATATTATGAAAACAGATTTACGTGTTACGCCATAAAAAATTATATGGAATTGAATTATTGTTACCTCCATGCCGGTAATTGGACACTCTGAGTGACGCCACGCAATATCACCAGCATAGCTCTCAAATATGCAAATCATGTTTGATCGGACATATGGAGCTCCATCGCCAGCGGCAAAAACACCATCCATATAATGGGCATTGCGGGGACAATCATTAAGCGGGTCAAGTGGCATGGCCTGTAACCCAAACCCATATTCACCCGCATCCATATAAGTCTTAAAGTACCACGCATCCGTAGGATCCATATAAGGCACAAACAATTCTGAAGTTAATCCTTTGTACATCACAGTCCTCATCTCTCCACTATCCGGGTCCTGGACCTTGGCATCAGAAATGATCACCCCAGCTCTCGGGTCGGGTTTGAGGTGAAATTCCCAGTTTGCCCACTTCACCATATGCTCATCTTCTACTGTAAAACTCGGCCCTTTTGGTTGCTCCAGAGAAATCGGGTTGATGAGTTTCATTTTATGATTTGCATCTACAGTAGAGTAGCGATAATCTGTGTTGGCAGCCTTTGGTATTGGTATGTTCTTGCCTTTATCTGAAATCTCCACCACTTCTTTAGTGTCCATATCAAGCAGTACGGTCAAGCCTTCTATTGGTCTCATGTAGAAATTTGCAGTTCCTTCCATGGAGTAGCACTGTACCTTAATTAATCTCTTGTTTTCTTCACTCTTGCCAAACCAGCCTAAAGAGATAGGCAAGCAAGCCAGGTCCTTAAGATCAACCCCACGAGAAATGATCGTACGGTTGAAATCAGCGTTAGCCAGTGGAGCCCATATAGCTGAAGTCATGTCCTCCACTGTCATCGTCGGATAACCGGAGAGCGGATTGGTTTCTTGTACGGTAACTTCGCTGGTGTCTATATCCACCGTGAGCACGTGTGACTGGCCATTCACACGTGCCACGACGGCAGCCTTTCTTGGTAACATGGGGTGTCCTTTTTTCCATTTGAGAACAAGGGGTTTCTCAGGCTCGTCCAAGACGACAGAGTTGAGAGAGAAGGGAGATGATTTGAAGAGGTGGTGCGATTTCAGGATTGTACGGACTTTGTTAAGTTCCTGAATAGTTAAGGGGTCTAAAGGGTGTCTGGGGAGGTCGGATTCATGGTGGTGGGTTGTGGGTTTTGGTGGCTGCTTGAGGAGGTTGTAGCGGTTTCTTGAAGTGCACTTGGTGGCGGAGCAGTCGAGGGTGGTTGGTGGTGGTGGTGGTAGAGTATAAGGGAGATGAATCCAGGTGAAGATTAAGAGAAGAGAAGCAGTTAGAAAGATTAAGAGGAAGCGGACGAGGTTTCTTGATTCCATCACTTAGAGTTAGAAAAGAGGGTTTAATTTAAGAATCTTGCTCTCTGTGTACGTGTGTTAATATAAAGAGCTGTGGACGCAAGATGAATCATTTTAAAATATTTATTATCAACCAAGTGACAAAATAAAACGATAATATATGTTGAAGCCCAAAGGCCATCCGCAGTTTATTCAAGAAATGCACGTGATGCGGAAGAAAAAAGTGTGATATTTGAAGAAAAATAAACAAAGATAAACACCCTCCATTGAAGTTTTTATCGTTCTAATTAAAAAAATTATTTAAAAAATTACATAATAATTTATTTATATTATAAATTATATTTAAAAAAAAAAAACAATTTTGTTGGAAATTTCGATTTCAATTTTGAAGAATATTACAACTCATAATTGACATCCTAAAAAATCAGTCACCAAGACATCCTAAAAAATCAGTTCTGTTTTTTTTCAGTTAAAAAAAAAAAAATCAGTCCCCAACTGACATCATACATAAAATTAAGAGATAAGTACAATTTTGTACCATGTGGTTTTATGTTTTAACAAAATTAGTTATGTGATTTTTTTTTTACATTTAAGTACCATGTGTTTCTTTTTTTTTTTTGCACTTTAGTACTCTTCTAAAAAATATCATCATTATTTTATAAAAAATATTGATATAATATTAAATTTCAATGTTAAATTTATTCTATATACTAATATATGATTTATGATCAATTCCACCAATTGGTTATTTTTAAAAATATTATAGATTTATTTTAAAAATTATTTCTTTTTATTCATAAAAAAATTAAAAATACATTTAAACTTAATTTGTTATGAGTTTATTGTGGTTAGTTGAATGATATATCACTCATTGTATAATTTTAGCATTAAAAATCTGTATTATTTTAACATTAATGCATATTTTTTTAGCAATAATTATTAGAAGGGTACTAAAATGTAAAATATTATGAAATATAGGGTACTTAAATATCAAAAAAAAAGTACATGACTAGTTTTGGCAAAAGGTGAAACCACATGATACAAAATTATACTTATCTTAAAATTAATTGCTAAAACAAAATATTTTTTTACTTATTTAAAAAAAAATCTAAAACTATTTTTAGCAGCCATTATGCATTTTTCTCATCTAATATAAAATGGTAACGTTCATTGGTCAATTTCAAAGACTTTTACGGTTTTACCTTGTAGATATTTTCTTTTATTAATAAGGAAATTATGTGACTTAAGCATGGATTGCATAATAGGATAGTCCGTCCTTTTTAAATTAATGAGAATAAAATTTAAGTTTTGAGTCTTAAGATACTTTTAAAGAAAAATTGTTACTTAACTACTTTCTCATTGGATATAATTTTTTTAGGCCCATCATATGGGGATCAAATTAATATCAGTTATATATGGTTAGGTATTTTTATCATGTCCATTTATATATATATAAAGAGAGAATTCACTTACATATGTGTAATATGTTTTACATAAAATCTCAACTACATTTAATGGTTGAAATACATAGTTACTTTTATTAAGAATTACCATATTAAAATACAATATTCTTACTTCCTTTAATTGTTTTTTTTCCTATTTTGAAATATAAATACACAACATGAATAAATTGAAAATAATGGTACATGTATATATAAAGATATTAAAATATTTATTAAAAAAATATATTTAAGTGAAATAGCCATCATTATCACTAGTTAATTATCCATCTATATATTATCTTTTTTTTTTTTCCTACCCAAGTTATTACAGCACTAGTTAATATCGAAAAGAGTTTTGTGAAATATGAAATTATGACTAGATTTTCTTTTTGGTTGTTCTAAATGATGCCGGTAATCAATATTAATTAATCATAAAGAAGGAAATGCTACTTGAAAGTTAAAACATGTATAATTGTTGTTTTATCGCCACGGTTAAAATTTGCATACAACAAATTAATTCCAAAACATTAACAATATAGCAAGCAATAAAAAAATTATCACAATGGTTAAAAATCTGTATTACTAATTATTTAAAAATAAAAAATGTATTTAATTTAGTAGTTATTTTGTCAAACCTTATCAATCATAGTATTATATTACTTTTTTTTTTGTTAATAAAGGTAAAATATTCAAAATTTTTATTAATTTTCTTTTTATAAAACCATAAAATGTTAAATAGAAAGTATTTTAAATAGAAAATAATTAATTAATGGAAAGTGGTTTAGATTAAAAAGAAGCAATTATGGAAGCAATAATATAGGTTTTTAATAAGATAATTCTGGATAAAAGCAACAATATATTTCAACCATTAGATGTATTATAATCTATGGTTGAAATTTTGTATAAAACATATTAGTTTTACACATGTGCAAGTGGATCCCCACTCATATATATATATATATATATATATATATATATATATGAACGGTAAAACAAAGAGAGTAAATCTATTAATAATTTGAAGGGGACTAATACCATCATGAAACTCAACTTTTGACATTCTATCCATTTAATTTAATAATCTATTTAGCTTTCCATTAATAGATTATTTATTTTATTTATATTAAAAATTGAATAATCTACTGTAATAATTTCATTCAATACATCAATAGGTCAATAGTTTGATTCTTACCTTTTTCTCCCAATTCAAAAAATAAAGTCTATTTTACCCATTTAATTTACTAAATCTATTTAAATTTCCATTATTATACATATATATGAATCTGAAATTTCCATTATTATAATTAATACATATATATATGAATCTCACTTTTCCATAAACTGAAGCTTTCCTAGTAAAGGATCGGATCGGATCTAATTTTTTAAAAATTCATCAAAACTTGACTGATTCTGAGTATATTTATTTGATTTCCAACTGAATTTTCTAATAATATAACAAAACAAATATAATAATTTGAGATTCTGTTATAGGTCATGCCCACATTTCCAGTTCATTCAATTTTTTGTCAAATTAAATCAACTTGCTCTTGATTCTTCATCAATATTTTAATTCCCATGTGGCCATGTCCGTTCCATTTCTAGTTGGTTGAATTAGAGAGTACACCTTGTCTGTGTCATGACCATAACCAATATTATATGCAAACTTTTGGTTCATAGCATCCAAAACCACTGATCAAGATGAGGCAGCTGGCCAGCAGATGGGTAGGTCATTTTGAGTCATTGGTGCAGCCCGAAGAATTGGATTGCTCTCAAAGAAGTTGACAGGCTTTAGTTCAAAGCTTGAAGAAACTACTGGCATTAGAGGGAAATCTTCCTGGCAAGGAATGTGATGAAATCCCAGTGTGTACCACAACACAATGTCCTTATTCACAATATCACGATTCCTGTCCGTATTTTAGGGAAAAAAATATTGATTCATGCTTAATAGTTAAGACAAAAAATTCTGTATGTGCTATTAAAGAGTTTTGATTCAGTAACATTGAAATAATTTATAAAACACTTAATTGTTAAAAAATATTTTAGATCTATTATCATTGTTATTTTTCAGTTTTAGCTTGAAATTATAGTACTAATTTCAATTTTAGCCTCTGACTAATTAGTTAAAATTAATTTCCTGACTTAAAATAGTTAATGTATCACTAAATTCAAAATAAAATAGGTAAAACTATAGTAGTCAGTTATAATAACATTTCCAATTTCACCAACAGTGTGTCTCAAATAATCGCATAAGTTAAGCAAAGAAAAGCAAAAAATTCATAAAGAAATGAAAATCCTCAAGAACTAGTGCAAAAATGAAGTACTTTTCAATGTTATGGCACCAATGTAAATTAAATGAAATTTGATAGAAGTTAAAATTTCACAATTTCCAACTAAAATTGAAAAAAGTTAAAAACGAATGTTAACTTTGATAACAAATTCAGGTTTTGGAGTCTATACCTTTG
The DNA here is from genome assembly GCA_949673435.1 of Macaranga tanarius. Classification (NCBI taxonomy): domain Eukaryota; kingdom Viridiplantae; phylum Streptophyta; class Magnoliopsida; order Malpighiales; family Euphorbiaceae; genus Macaranga; species Macaranga tanarius. The sequence goes on from CATIWO010941948.1 coordinate 6,601, forward strand.
AGACCAGACATCAAGTGTGTCATCTCCCTTGCTTTGATACACAAGAAGTCCACCAGCCCATTGTTCATTCCGGTTATAGGGGGTAACCCATATCTAATAAACACCATAAAGTAGGATAACAAACTTCAAAACCATATAGATGACCCCTGAAGACCTCAATTCTTCAGGAACCAAATAATTAAAACTCCAATTATTGAGCCAGCAGAGATGAAGTTTCTGCCCCGTAGCGCAATAAGTCAGAAATAAAATCCTGACAGGCTTAATCCTTTACAAAAAGTTTATCTATTTCAGGTATATTACATTCAATGGTTAAATTTATAATACATATTTATTCCTGACAGACTTAATCATTTACAAAAAATTTATCTATTTCAGATAAATTACACTCAATAGTTAAATTTATAATACATATGTCTGTTATACTTGTAAAACACTCAAAATTTATGTCACTTATCCAACTGTTAGTTGTAAAACTCCAATATATGCAAGAATTTCTGGTAAAAAATATGAAAGTACCTGATTGTTTGTGAAAGCACTTCTTAGTTGTGGAGGATCAAGGTGATCAAGCAAGCTAGCTGCAGTACCACCAGGAACAACTTTGTACCCTGATGGGTTTCCCAACCTAGACCTTTTTGAAGGATTGATTACGTGAAATTCTGAAGGATGATATAGGTTAAGCTTGATTCTTGCATCTTCCTCTTTTTTAGCTATCTTTCGCTTAGCTTTTATGTAGCTTTTCCTTGGCGATTCACCTGGCAAAGTCTCTTCCTTAACTAAATTAACCTCAACAAATGAGTTATTAGTGTTATCAATGTCCATGTCAAGATGGAAGTTGATGAAATGATCATGAACTACACCAATAACATTTTCTGAGATTAATGGACTTGATATTTCTTCTTGGTTGGACATTTGATGCACATTTTCATATGGAGTCCCCTTTACCATTAGCATCCCAGAAAGAGAGACCTGAAAGATTATGAAAGCATGTACATGTATATATGTATTTAACAAACTAAATTTTTTTAGCAGGTAAAAGAAGAGGAAATTTTCAAAATAAAACAAATAAATTTGACCTTGATGCGAATCAAACCATCAGTTTGAAATTCCCAATCAAATATATAGTCATAGTTCGCCATTGATACTGCCATTCTAGCCACAAGTGTAACCTTCTGTCTTGCTTCTCTGATCTGCTTCACATTTGAAGTTAACAACACAGAGTTCAATATATCCTTTTGCTACTATTGATAATGATATTTTTAGCATGCATTTTGGTATAAACTTCTTGATGATAAACATTATTACTAATGTGGGTGTGAGGTCCAAATTTTGTCCATTATTTTGCGTACTTCTTCGTTACTTAGAAAAAATAATGTATTGCATATTTTGGTTTAAATGTTAAAAAATCTATGAAAAAAAATAAGTGTTAGAAAAGTTTTACCCTTCTTATAAGTTCATCCTATTCAAATTTGGAATAGTTAGTGTATGGGACTACTACCTCAAAATTGTAACCAGCAAGCTCCGAGTGACGCCAACTGATGTCTCCGGCATACCGTTCAAACACACAAATCATACTATGCTGAACGTATGGCGTACCATCGGAAGACACAAAAATACCATCCATATAGTAGGAGTATCTAGGACAGTCGTTTAATGGCACAAGTGGCATTGCTGTCATGCCTAGACCAAATTCACCAGCATCCATGTAGGACTTAAAATACCAGCTCTCATCTAGGTCCATATAAGGCACAAACAATTCTGAAGAGAACCCTTTATACATCACACTCCTTAGCACCCCAGTCTCTGAGTCCCTAATCATGGCTCTTGAAATCACCATACCAGCTCTTTGGTCAGCCTTAAGATGGAAAACCCAGTTTGCCCATTTAACTATATGCCCATTCTCTACACTAAAGCTTGGTCCTTTCGGTTGTTCTATTGATATTGGGTTAATTGGCTCCATTTCTAGTGGCTTGGACTTGTCTTGGGCTGCATATCTGTAATCTGTGTTGGCAGCCTTTGGAACTGGAATTTCTCTTCCAGTGTCAGAAAATTTCACTACTACTTTGTTGTCAAGGTCCACAGTTATGACTAGCCCTTCAAGTGGTCTCATGTAGTAATTAACTGTGTCCTGGCTAGAGAAACATAGTACCTTAGCCAGCCTTTTCCCTTCTTCATCAGGCCCAAACCAGCCTGGTGATGGTGTGATGCAATACAAATCAGCAAAGCTCATCCCTCTTGCTATGACAGATTGGTTCAATTCTGGATAAGTAAGTGCTACTTGAACTGCAGTAGAAATATCTTCACTAGAGAGCATAGGATAGCCTGAGTAAGGATTTGTTTCATGGCTAGTGACTTGGCCAGAATCCACGTCTACAACTAGCACATGAGACTGACCATTGAGTAGAGCAACAACAAGAGCTTTTCTTGGAGGAAAAGGGTCACCTTCTTTCCACACCAAGACCAAAGATTTGTCAGGTTCATCAAGTGTCAAAGAGTGAATAGCAGGAAAAGAGTACCAAAATGGCTGATATGATGAAAGGATGGTTTTGACCTTGTTGATTTCTTGTATGGTCAGAGGGTCTAGTGGATGATGAGGGGTTTCAGTCAAGTAGTATATGGATTTTGGGACCTGGGTTGTATTTAAAGTTGAGCTAAATTTGTTGCTAATTCTGTACCTGGATCCATAGATTTTTGAAGGATGCCAAAAATATGCTACAAGGAATAGAATTATGAAGAATAAGATGAAGGTGAAACGAAGATATTTAGCAGTTCCCATTAATTGAAATTTGCTACTAGCTATTTTATCCAGCTACTGGGGCATCAACATTGTGCGAGTCCTGTGCCCATCAATATTTTATTGTTATTGAAAGCGCCATTTTTTATGGGTGCACGAAGGTAGACATGCAAGAAACATGGACTAATTGACAATAAGGGAGGACCAACTCCACTATTGGCCGGCAAATTCAGTCGAGGGCCTCAACACTAACCTTTAACGATATAATACATACATATATGTGTCAGTCTGATTAGAAATGATGCAAGGAGAGCCTGTTTCTTTTGGCTTTTGACTAGAAAATGCCTGATTCCTTTTTCATTTAAAATTAAATTGAGTCTGAATTTAAATATTGGCAAACTTAAAGCATAATTACAATAAAAATATATATATATTTGAACTAGATATCGATTTTAAGATTTAAATTATATATTGAAATATAAAGAGCTAAAGTAGCAATTTGCTCTTTGAAAATCAAGTGGCAATTCCTATTCACTCAAAATTATTATTTTTTTTTTTTATTCAAAATATTTTACTTTGTTAATTTATTCCAAATTTTTAGAAAAATGAAAATGTTTACGCCACCCAAATATAATAAAATAATTTTTCTAAATGAGCTTTTTTTTCTTAATAATTTAGAATATGTTACATCTTCTTAAAATAATAATATTAATAATTATAAAAAATAATATTTTTAATTTCTTGAGATAAAACAAATTAAAATAATATTTTTTTTATGTTTAAAATAGTATTTTTAAACATTGCCTCTTAGTTCTCTTAAAATTTTAAAAAAAAAATCATGCCTCTTAGTTACAATAGTTTAGGTAGAAATTGCTGCTTTTAGCCAAATTTAAATTATCATCTACTTTTTTAAAATTCAAATTAATCAATCATCCGTTAAGATTAACAAAAATTTGAAAAAATAAATTTTTTTATAAAATTAAAAAAGAAAAAAGAATTTATTTTTTATTAACTTGTTCTTATAAGGAATATAAATTTTTTACTTACTATTTTTTTCGAATATTTGATTCTTTTTTTTAAAAACTTAGATTCAAAATAAATAATACTTTAGACCCCAAATATATATATATATATATATATATATATATAACCTTTTTTGCAATCTAACATTATCAAACCTTTTATCATATGATTCATATCTTATGATTTGGAGTTGCTCATTTAAAGCTATTTTAATTGCTATCATGAGAAAGTTAATTCACCTGCATTTTCTAGCCTGTGCATACAAAGCAGTGGTCAAAAAAAATATCTTATGCATCAGATATTTTCACGTGGATCAATAATTCTAATACTTCAATCATTTAGCACGAAAAGCAAGAGACTCAACCCCAGAAAAAAATTAAAAAAAATAAATAAATAAGAGTCCCATTAGCTTTTGATAATAAATTTAAAACATAGAGGAAGAGAATACCAACAAATGACATTGACAATCTTCATAATAATTTCATATTATAAGCATTAATTTTTATTTTATAATAAATCAAACAGTTTGTTAAATTTTTTATTATATTTTCAATTTTTTATATCGACTCTGATATATGAACCAAATATCTCTTTGAGGAAAAGAACACCAACAAATGATAATGACAATGTTTACAAGAATTTGTGATACTATAACTATTGATCCATGAAGAAAGTGGGAGGTTATGTCATCCAACTAAATAAATCTTTATCAAGGCCCTCTGGATTGAACTTTTCCTCAACAGCTACTGCCCATTACTTATCCTTTTCATCATCAACGAATGCAAGCTCATATGGGTCCTTCTTTAGATTCTTTTAATTTGTTGGTCAGTTAGTTCTCATAAAAATTATAGTTTATTATATTATAAGCATGTCAAATTCTTAGAATGTGTCACAATCCTTAGGTTGTGTTCTAATAGTCAAATGTTTTTAACAGGCAGAGTGACATTTAAGTTCCTTTTTATTTTCTTTTTCTCATCGTGCCCGTAAAACAATGTTTT
>CATIWO010942284.1:0-24396 GCA_949673435.1 Macaranga tanarius
TAAAAAAAAGAAGGAAAGATAAAAAGGAGAAAATAAAATAAAAAAGAAAAAAGAAAAAAAGAATGAGAGAAAGAGAAAAGAAAACAAGAAAAAAGGAGAGGAGGAAAAAATAAGAAAAAAATAAAAATAGAAATAAAAGACAGGAAAGAAAGAAGGGATGAGGAAAAAAAATAACGAAAATATAAAAAGAAGGGAAAGGAAAAAAATAAAGAGAAAATAAAAATAAAAATTAGAGGGGAAAGAAAAAAAAGAAGGGGAAGAGAAGAAATTTTTTTTAAAAAAAATGAAAAAGGAAAAAAGAAGAAGAGAAGGAAAAAAATAAGAAAAAATAAAAATAAAAATAAAAATAAAAAATAGGAACAAAAATTTAGTTGTGTTTTTTTTTTCTTTGTGGTATTTTTAAAATAAATTTTAAAGTTATGGTATTTTTAAAAATAGGAGTAGTTTTTGGTATATTTTTGTAAACATCCCATTCTCTTTCTTTTTTTTTTTACAAAAAAACAATTCAACAAATTTGGCTAAATATTTTATTTACTCCAACTTTGTATGATGTTTATATTTTTTAAAATAATTTAGTCCAAATTATTCAATTTGATATCTAAATTTTTATATATAATTTATTTTTAATTAATATATAAATAATAAATTGATTTTATAATTGGCAAGAAATAATTAATTTATTATTTATATATAAAATTATTAAATAATAAAATATATTTTTATTGAATGAATATGTAAAACATATATAAATATTGGGTGTGTTAAACGTATAAATAATATATAATGAAATATGAAATGAAATATATAGAGAATTCTTTTAGAGTTAAAAATAAAGTAATGGATAGAAGAAAAATTACTATAATAACTGCATTTTTGGATGAAATTTCTTGTATTTTAGTATTATGGATTAGAGATGACCTAAAACGGAGGTCAACAAAGTATAGTATAGTCTCTTTTATATATTGAAAAGATGTTCAGTTTACTCATAATATTTAGTTTAAGACTCATACTGCCCTCCATGTAACATCACTCCTGTTATAAAAAATTTAATTATTTTAATTTTAATTTTTTTTTATGAAAGATTAATAAAACATGTCATAATAAAAAAAGACATAATACATCTGTAGCCCCTTGTACTTGGCACAATTAGTTAATTTGACACATTAACTTACAATTTTATAATTTCAATATTTGAACTTACAAGTTTTTGCCTAAAATGCACTAATCTAATGACATAATACATCTACCACCCTCTATACTTGCCACTTTTTTGTTAGTTTGACACTTCTACTTACAAGTTTTGGTCAGTTAAACTCTTAAGATGTGGCATATATTGATTCACTATTCCATAACACATGCGATGACAGAGTTTAAAAATTACATTTTAGGCGAGTTCGGGTAAAATGGTAAAACTATAAGTAAAGGTGTCAAACTGACAAAAATTGGCAAGTACATGGGGCTATGGATGAATTATGCCTAAAAACAATTAATATTTTATCTTATAATATAAATACTACTTTCAAAAATTTATACACTATTTTTAAAATTTATTATTAGAATTACTCATTACATAAAATAAAAAAATTGAAGTAATTAATTTTAATTTTTTTGAATTTTAATAAAACTATTAAAATTAATATGATTATTATCTTGTCTATATAGTTAAAAGACATCATAGATATAGAGTTTCCAATATTTAGTGAATTTGGATTTGTATTCTTTACTTAACTAGAAATTTTCTATACAGGGAATAAACCAAGAATAATTTTTACAAATAAAAAAATATAATGATATTTCTAATTCAATAACTCTCTGAATTGTTAAGCCGCCATGTCCTCAGGATTATATGATACTCTTCCTTTCGGCAAAGATGAAAAATTTGAATCTTTTTTATAGATGATCTTCAGGGTACGTTTTTGTTTTAATCAACTAGGGAGTGTCCAAGAAGATCAATCATCGACTTCACCTATTCTGTTCTTGTTGCTGATGAGTGATGATAATGAAGCATCAACAATGGCGCATTTAGCTGAGGAAGAAGATTCTCCAGATCCTATTTTAGTAATCCCATAATCCATCAACAAGTTAGAGAATGTGAAGGTCGAAGCAATTGACGATTTAGAGTGTTCAGTTTGCTTGGAAGAATTCCCTATAGATCCTGAAGTTAAGCATTTGCCATGCTCTAAAGTCTTCTATGACAACTGCATTGTCAAATGGTAGATGACTAATGGTAACTATCCTGTTTATCGATACTCGATATCAATTGCCTAATTTCACGAAGTTAGGCTTTAATGCTAGCTTAACTCGTACAACACTTAGTCTAACTTGCTAGAGAAGTAGATCTAAGTAAGCTTTTATATGATTAATGTAATACCGAACTTCACCAATACCCTTTATTGGAAGGTCGTATACTTGACCTACCTAATTTGAGTATTGGTGTCACCGAGTAGTACTTCTATCTTGTCCATTAACTAGTTAACTCTTATAACTTAGACATAAAAATATAATACGTGTTATAAGATAACTATTCCAAATTTTCCTTCTCCATCATACATAAATTTCATATTGCAAAACTATTGAATACCCACTACTTAAACCTATAACATATCTACTAACAAATATTTGAACAGATCATTACTCTTGAGTTTCTCTGCTTCACCTACTATATACCAATCTATCTTTCAGACAGCTACTCACAATAACTTGTTACTCTGAAAAATTTCATATAAATGAATGGTGAGTATTTCCGAGAGAAAATACTCAGTGAGTGAAATATAGTACAAATAGAGACTATTCAAAGATTAACATCACTTTAGAACCCTAGAAAATAAATCACAAGAATGGAAAATTTGAAATTCAATAATATAGCCGAGAAAGATTTACACTCATTATTGCATATTAAATAAATACTTAGCATTACCCTTTTATCATGTCACTAGGATAAACATTTCAAATAACTCAAACATTTGAAGTTTAAAATTAAATTCACAGATATTTAAATAGCTTTCTAGTACTATGCCTTTTTAGTTGTGGGCCAACATTTAATATTCGTAATAATTTCTAACTTTATTATTTCGTATTATACAACTTATATTACTCAAGCATGATTATTAATCTATTATAAGATTCTTAATACTTTACATAATTTAACAGAGGCTTAGTATTCATTTTACAAAAACTCACCTCATTATTATACACATTATACTAATTTTCATACTCATATCTACCACTTGGCATCTCGATTCATATAAAAAATCATACCTTGGTGCTCAATACAACGTTTAATCAAACATTAGGATGTGTTCTTTTTTTTTTTTTTTTTATCTAGAGCACCACAATAATTAGATGTAATCGCATTAGTTTCAGAGTACTGCACCATATGCACAAGTAGATATCAGCGTGGCTAGTACTATCACCATACTGAAGGTTATCACAATTATTCATCAATAATGTGCTTGGCCTAGCCACCAAAAGTTGCGCCCGCACGACCCAAAGTAAATGTCACTATTAAAGCTTTATCGTATTCACATTGCTCACTCAAAGCCAAATTACATTTCCATCAATTCCTCTCGAATGACGTATCCTACGTACGACCTTCAATCTGATCACATAAGGTGAAAGACTGTGTCCCTGACACATCTAATTTTTTCTAATTCTTATTTGTATAGCAAATCCACTCCTCCAAGCTTGTAATATATTTATTATTTTTTTTGTTATTGTAGCAAATCCCCTTTTTGAAGCTTTAAATACATTTAATTTTTTTTACTTTAGTCCTTCAACTGCTCACTCCTATCTCTTTAGTTCTTCCTAAATTTTCTTTAGTCTAATTGAATTTTATCCTCTTATCAATTTAGTCCTTAAATTGATTTATTCTCTACCAATTTAAAATTAAATATTATTATTTAATTATACTAACTAGTCATCTCGAGGTCATGAATGTTACAATTATTCTTCCCCTTTAACAAGAATTTCGTACTCGAAATTTGATGGACACTTGCCGTGCGATCACTAAGAGAATTTCTTTACATCACTACTTAATTTAATAATTTTCCCATTTACTTCTTATACTAACAATATACATGTTTCTTACTAACAACAGTTATCACTAAATTAATGATTATATCTCAAGATAATTAATTTCTCAATTTCTAAACCACAAGATCACAATTTCAATAACTTCAATATTCGTTATTTATATTGACAAACAGGCAGAATCTCTTATTATTTCATTTCTTCTTTCATCTTTATTACATATATCTCTTTGCTATATATCTCACTTAATACTAATTCTTATAGCAATTCTTAGGATTAAACACAAATACAATGAACATAAATAAACTTATAACACTATGATTATCTTATCTGCTAAGGAATCTACCTTACAAATTAACTATACCTTATTTTGCATTAGGGGTAGTTACCCCTCGCTGCTCAGTTGCTACAAACATTCTAGCTTGCTGCTTATTTCCACCAAAATTATCACGCTCTATAGATTTTTTTTGTGAAGTGTTAGCCATTCCATTGGCTTTATTTCGACCAGCAACAGTCGTTGCATTCCAAGGTGCATATGATCGTTTCTCAGATCTTTCCTCTTGTACTGCTCGAGTGCATTCCTGAGTATAATGTCCTAATTTATTGCACCGAAAACACCTAACATCTTTTATAGGACAAACTTCTTTATGGTTCATCTTACATTTATTGCACCAAGTTGTTATATTTTTTTTTCTAACTACACAGAGTTTACAGTCAACTATTGCTTAGGCGGTGCCATCGACTGAATTGGATTACCTTAAAGTTAAATAGTTTGCCTATATGATTCAAATCGACTCATAGCTTTAGCCCTCATAGTTCGCTCTAACTTTTGCTCTAATTTTTCTTACTCTATAGCTTTTTCCACCTAACTTCTAAATGTACTAGTGTACAAATTCAATTTGTACCTCAAGATAATATGTAATCCCTCTTTAAATTTTTTGCTTTTTATCTCCTCTGTAAGATAATTATCCTTTGCATATTTATGCAAATCCTCAAATTTATCCACAAATTTCTTAACAATCATATAATAAAAAATGCTACATTACTAATATAATAATGTAGCTAATATAATAAACGATGCTACTTTTCTCCTTCTTATAATTTTCTATCATATATTCCCTAATAAAATCTTCTCTAAAAACTTACAAAGTTAAACCTTCACCAAACAGGTTCTTAACTATGGTTAGCCAATCATCAGCCTTATCGAACATCAAGCCGTATACATTACTCAACTTCTTCTCATCATTTTGCTGTAATGTATTAAAGGCTTTCTCTATAATCTTTATCTATTTGTCGGCTTGACCAGGATCTATGGCATCATGAAAATCATGCACCCCACATTTCTTAGCATGCTCAATAATATCTCCTGATTTTCTATACCTTTCTCTCACCGTCAGTTTTTTTATTGTCATGGTGCATGCCAACTCTATAGTGTTTATATGTACCACTAGTGGTTCTGGAGCATCTACTATATTCTCCTCCACTAGTGGAGCATAGAAATTTCTTGCTCTCCTAGGTATATTTCCATAATTTGGCACAAAGGCCCTAGATCTTGAGCTTCCTCACTCGCTACCTACTTGAGCTCCTCATGATTACATCAAAATCCTATTGGAGTTCTCTGTCCAATCAACTACACCAATTCTTTTCCTAGAGCACCTCGACCTTGATGTCGACCTCTACCTTTATCTCTATCCTGATTAGCTAACCTTCCTCCCCTAAAATATGTCATTTCCTGAAAATATAAGATAAAAAATGATTAAATGATTTTTACCATCAAAATACAACTCATTTGCTAATATTTACCAAGCCTTAATCATATTAATATCTATAAAATATATCTATCCTATGCTCATCATCATCGTTTGCCACCATAAATATTAGTATTGAAAATTTGTATGTTATTTAGATAAATCCTTTTTGCATATCTAACCAACTAATCATTGATTTAACCTTAGATAGAATTATGCTCATTGTGCTTCCACTGCACAACTCTGTTATGCTAATCTGATGTACAATTGAGCTTAACACTATTTAAACTCTAACTTTAATTATATATCTTTATTTCAATATATTTACTTTTTGTGTAGTGGTGATCTTCTCATCTGAAAATACTTCCATTCTTAAAATGTCTAACATTCTTTAAATAATGCAAGTTTACCCTAGAGCTTTAGGTTCTCCAATTTGTCTCTAAAACAGATATTTACTTCTTATAAATATCTAGTTACATCCTTTAATCATTTTTTTTCTATACCTTTAGTATCTTTAACTTAGAACAACTCTAAATAAAGATTTAAATTTCAAACTTCATTTCCTTATTCCACATATTTACTTAGATAACCACCTTATTACTGTACTTATTCCTTATAAATTACACCCATATCATAATTTAATAATTCTTCCACTTGCGTAATATCTTTATTTAGAGTTCATTTGACATTGAAAACTTCATTCCATTACTTAGTTTAGGTTAAATAATAATTTGGAATCTCTATTACCTTTCACTTCCTTATTCATTCTTTATCCTCATTTCCATTCCCTTTTTCGGAGGATTGAATATCCATAAAATATTTATATTGATTCTCACAAAAATGTTCTTTTAATAAATTACCTCAACTTAAATTCTTATTTTGATTCATAATTCTCATTCTTATAAGGCATATTCCAACTAAATTATGTTCATCGACATCTTAATTTCCTACCACTCATATATCATCTCTATATCAAAAGATGGTATGACTCAAAATATAACTCCATTCTTACAAATTCCACACCAGTTAGGTACATAATTTTAATAAAACTCATTATCATCTATCAATTCTATTAGCGATTTTCATAATTAGATCCCAATTTTTCAATCATCAAATTGTTTAAAAACAATCACTTTCCAAATATTCCTCCTATTCCCCACCTCTAGTTCTTATCATCTTCATACAACTCATGATCGAGACACTTCAACAATTTCTACTATCAATCTTAACTGAATCTCAATTCTATCATTATTCAATTCCTATATATTATAGTGGAACAAATCAACCTATTTTACTAACAAATATATATTCCAGCCACTAATAGATAAGAAGTTCCAGTATACTCGTTAATATCTATATAATCTAACAATTGTAATAATAATCAAATATTAAATCCTCAAATCATTAGGTGCTCAAACATTATTTGATCTCCAATTATTTCTTCTATCCTCATGTGTTATATTCTTGCTAATTATCTTTACCAACACCTCAATCTTTATCATAAAACCTCCTTATATGATAAGATAAAAGAAATTAAATACTACACCATTAAATACAAATCTCATAGTTGATGTGCACATGGCCTCAATAATACTCGTCATTAACTATAAATTCTAAAACATAGTCATAATCAATTTCCACTTTCTCAAATTAGTTAGTCTACCAAAGCATTCAATCTTCACTACTCCTTTCATTCTTACTTGCAACTCTAAAATCCTCAGAATTCTATCAACCTAGGTTCTTTAACCTAAGCTCTGATACCAAAATTGTAATACCTAACCTCACCAATACCCTTTATTAGAAGGTCGCACACTTGACTTCCCTAACTTGAGTACTGGTATGGCTGAGTATTACTTCTATCTTATCTATTAACTAGTTAAATCTTATAACTTAGACATATAAATATAATATACTCCACTAGTACATGTTACAATATAACTATTCCAAAGTATCCTTCTTTATTATACATAAATTTCATATTACAAAACTATTGAATACCCACTGCTCAAACCTATAACATATCTACTAACAAATATTCTAATAGATCATTACTCTTGAGGGTCTCTGCTGTGCTTCACCTACTATACACCAAGCTATCTTCTAGACAGCTACTCATAATAACTTATTACTTTGAAAAATATTATAAAAAGGAGTAGAGAGTATTTCTGAGAGAAATACTTAGTGAGTAAAATAGAGTATAAATAGGGACTATTAAAAAATTAACATCACTTTAAAACTCTAATAAACAAATCAAAAAAATAGAATATTTGAAGTTCAACAATATAGTCGACAAAGATTTACACGCTTTATTGCATGTTAAATAAACACTTAGCATTATCCTTTTATCATATCACTAAGATAAACATTTCAAATAACTCAAACATTTGACATTTAAGATTAAATTCTCAAATATTCAAATAACTTTCTAATACTGCGCCTTTTTAGCTATGGAGCAATATTTGATATTTGTAATAATTTCCAACTGTATTATTTCGTATTATGCAACTTGTATTACTCAAGCATGATTATTAATCTATTATAAAATTTTCAATGCTTTATATAATTTAACAGAGGCTTAGTATTTCATTTTATAAAAGCTCTCCTTATTATCATACATATCATACTAGTTTTCATATGACCTAGTCGTATCTACCACTTGGCATCTTGATTTATGCCAAAACTCATACCTTGGTGCTCATCACAATCTTTAATCAAACATTAAGAAGTGTTCTTATTTTTTTTATCTAGAGCACCATAATACTTAGATGTATCGCCTTAGTTTGGGAGCACTACACTATATGCATAAGTAGATATCAATGTGGTTAGTACTATCATTACACTAAAGGCCATCATAATTATTCATCAATAATGTCCCGGATACATCATGCCAACTCACCAAGCTCTGCCATGTCCCCGATATGGAATTACTATCTCTTAGTGCCATATGTGCTTGTGCTCATTATTATATCATTCTTCAAAGGTTCTTGTGTATTCGTGTGTTATTTTCATTTTCTCATACCTTTCTTTTTACATCCATTCCCGTATCGTTCTTTAATTGTCACTTTTGTAAATCATCAATGTCATTCTTATTGGAATATTTCTTTTATAAATTTTCAAAAGCATTCTCATGATTGGTTTATTTAGAATATTTTATATCTTTAGTCTCTATGTCGGAGACTTGAATAATATCCCGTATTCCCTTAGAATTTGGATGTTATAGCATTCTTGCTTAAACTTCTCTATTTCTTATGTTATACAATCATTTCTTAAATTAACAAAGCTTGGATATACATATATACATACCTTGAACTTAGCTACATATGTTTTACTAAAAATAAATCTCATTCGGTCCCTTTTTTATTGTATTTAATGAATTAAGTGTTTATATATGTGTATGAATGTTTTCAGTTGAAGTTATATTGTCATTTTTGAAGTTTTGAGCTGTCTGGTTGTTGGTGCAAGGCACAGAGGCACCTCCTCAGTGCTGATGTATTGCCTCAATGGAGCTGAGGTGCCTCCTCTATGTTGAGACATTGCCTGGTCACTTAATCGTTGCCTGAGTGACCTATAGAGGCACCTGCAACATTCCAGACTCTATCTTAGAAGCTTTTTCATTCTAATTTATTCTAAAGCTTCATATCTCAATTTTAGAGTGTTAAACTTTTTTTTTAAAAAAAACTTGTTTAACTTAGCTATATAATTTCTAAATTAAGGCTTAAATAAATTCATTCATAAATAATTAAATTTTAAAAAATCAAGGAGAGAATTCATGATAACTAAAATTTAGAGCTTCAAGGAGAGTACTTTAGTGACTTTTAATACTAAAATAGAGATTGAAATTATAAAAGGAAATTCATCTAAATTCAAACAATTATATCATTAAATTTTTCAAAAGTTCTTCACTTAAACTTAACATAGTTTGTACACATCAATTTAAACAAGTATTTGATTAATTTTAATAATTTGTTATTCTCAAATAAAGAAATCAATAAGTTCAAATAAAAACCCTACCAAAACTAAATTATTTATCCTTGAATCAAATATTAAGAAAACTAAAATATAAATTCTCAAGAAAAAAATTTAAAAATTTTAAAAAGTAGAAATATAGAATTTCACTCGTAAATTTATAGAAATCCAAACTCTAAACCTTTCTTAATCAATTTTCTTTACACCCAATTAATTTTCTATCAAGCCAAAGCTCCTACCTTCTTTTTCTTCTCTTAATTAATTTTTTTTATATCCAATTCCTTCTTCTTCCTTTCTCTATATTCAATTTTTTTAAATTCTTATTACTATAGCAAATCCACTCCTCCAAGCTTGTAACATACTTATTATTATTTTTTTTGTTATTATAACAAATTTCCTTCTTCAAGCTTTAAATATATTTAATTTTTTTATTTTAATCCTTAAACTTGTCACTCCTTCCTCTTTAGTCCTTCCTAAATTTTCTTTAGTCTAATTGAATCTTATCCTCTTATAAATTTAGTCCTTAACTTGATTTATTTTTCACTAATTTAAAATTAAATATTATTATTTAATCATACTGACTAGTCATCTCGAGGTCATGGATATTACAGTTAAAGTGAATTTATAGGGAGTTAAGTAGGCAGTAAGAGGTTAGGATAAAGTTTCAAGTAATAAGTAGGCATAAGAGTTTGTAAAATGGGAGAGCTTTTTTCAATTTCTCATCAATCTTTATAAATGAGAGGGGTGGCCTTTATCTAGGTTTCTCACCTCCTTAATATATGGTTACAATGAATTCTTCTAAATATTTATATGGAAATATCTATACAAAGCTTACTATGCAAGCTAGCTATTTACAAGGGAACATTCTAGAGACTAGTTGTTTTAGACATTAGATAATTACATATGCAGTATGGGAACATTCCAGAGAGGTAGCCTTCCTTGCCTTTTATGAGAAGCTTCCAAACACATCCTTAAGCTGTAGGAAGAATCCTCTAGCGACAAGAATTTCCAATAGTATGCCATCATGTTCTATAAACTTCCCTAGCTCTTTTAGGCACGTTACTTGGACTAGGCAGCAAATAGTCCAAATTTGGATACTTTTGGTCTGATATTCTAGAGCCTAGTTATTCTAAACACTAGATATTTACATAAGCAGCATGGAAATATTTTAGAGAGTCAGCCTTTCTTGCCTCTTATGAGAAGCTTCTAGACACATCCTTGAGCCCTAGGAAGAAGCCTATAAGGACAAGTATCTCTCACTGCATTCCACTACATTCTTGAAACTTTCCTAGCTCTCTTAGGCACATTACTTGGACTAAACAGTAAGTAGCCTAAACTTGTATGCATTTGGCTTGATTCTACCCATGAGCACACACGATGGCTTGAATTATTGTCAAGGTAAGGCAACTGTAACACCATCCTCTACTCAACCTTGCAATGTCCACGTCATGCCTTTATCCTTGTATCTTTGGATGTGTTTAGGAAATTGCCAAAGCAAGTCTTCTAATTTCCAACTACCCTCAGAGTCTGGCTTATTCTTCTATTTTACAAACCAAGCACTTAGTGTAATTGGGCACTTCTCTTTTTCTTATAATGCATTCTACAAGGATGCACTCAATCTTATTGTCAAACTCAATGACTACAGTAGTTGGGACTCTTTTGGACTCGCTACGACTGGGATCTTCCTTGTCTTCATGGTATGGCTTAATTATACTCACATAGAAGATGTAAATTTTTAGCTTTAAGGAGCGTTAAACTTGGTAGGTGGTAGCACTTACACACTTGACAATGGGAAATGGGCCCTTATATCTATTAACATCAGTGCATTGACCATGCCCCAATTTAATTTACTATCCTTTTTTCATGTTATAAGAAAATAGAGGGACATGATGAGAGTACTAGAAGAGCCCAAGGATGGCTTAGAAAGTACTTACAATCTTAAAACTCAACCAAGAGAAAAGAAGAGTCGCCACTCGGTATTACCCAAAAAATTATTTGTTTAGGGATCCTAACTAGGTAAACTCGATCCCTCACTTAGAACTAAATCTACCCATGGATAAGACATTTATGTTTAGATATGATGTCAGTAGGAGTAGGCTCATATAACATGAGGCATCTCTATGCCACCTGGATGTCAAGCATTGCTAGTCCTACTATGTGGCGCGATGCTTATTTAGATTGTGTATAACTAAGAACCAACTAATACATACAAATGAAAATATAATATATCCACACAAGCATATAATAAGAGTATATAAGATGCATGAACTTGATATACAATGATATACAAGGCATATAAACATATGAATATGGCAAAAAAAATGTGTATACATGGTACAACATAGTATATAACATGATAAAATATATCATAGGCTTGACAAATTGAGATATTCTGTAATATTCTGCCCTAGAGATTAATTGGCTTATTGATAGAATTATGGACTAGATTGCATTAGAAATAAGTTTTGAAGGTTAATTTGTGCCTAAAGGATGGTCAAAATGGATATTTGCCAAAAAAGGAAGTTTTTATAGTTTACGTTAATTTCTTCTTCCTGTAACTTATGTTTCTTCGTAACTCTTCTCATTTTTCTTCATTTTTCATTTCCTTTCTTTTTTTTTTCTTTAAATCTTTAATAACAACTTCAAGCATAGATTCAAGCTTCTTGTAGCAAATTCAAGCTTATAGATTCAAATGTTTTTGGTAAGTAAAACTATTTTATTTCAAGTTTTTGATATTGAATAGAATTTGAAGTTTTTATTGTTTTGTGAAGTTAAAAGCTTTGTTTAAGCTAGAATAGACCCTTTTAAGTGTTTTTCTTGTTTGGATGTTGAATTGGTATTGAATTTTGGTCAAAATATGCAAAAATGATCAATTTCGGCTGTAGGAACCCATCTAAAATGCTCTAAAGCGACGTCTCAGTACTGAGGAGGTGCCTTAGTGCTGCCGTGGAGGTGCCTCAGTACTGCTGAGGCAGTGCCTCAGCACTAAAGAGGTGCCTCAGTGTTCTAAGGAGGTGCCTCAGTGACCCTTTTTAAGCCTAAAACCCTAATTTGAGTAGTTTCGAATCATTTTTCGGGTACTATACCCTATCTTTTAGCTGTAGATTGATTAAATTGAGTAGAATTTAGATAGAAAACTCATAATCTTATGTTTTGATTCTTAAATGATAGGATCATAATCTGTAGTAGTAGTAGAGCCTAGGCCTAGTCTAGCTAACTAGCATTTGGGCTCAGCAAGCTCAGGTGAGTGGTTATATATATATAAAATTAGTTTTGAAGCTAAGTACATATATATTTATATATGTAAAGATATTCAAATGTTTCATATGATTTAATAAATTATGTTTCTTTACAAATAGTCTTTTAATCGACTATTAGCTTGCAAATATGGTTTTACAAGTTACTTAGCTTTTATATCTGAAATTGGGAATATGTAGCAATATATTTGTTATTGATATAGTTGAAGTATTTTGAAGTAAGAATATGTTTATTATTATTATTTTATGAAACAATTATTCTCAGCAGTATTATGATACTAGCACCAACTAGATATTTAGCTATTATGTTTTATTAGCAGTTTGAATGATTAATTTATAAGCAAACCTATATACTCGTGATATGTATTCTTTAGATTATACCATGATGACTGGTATCTTATATTAGCAATATTATTAGCAACTGTCTTAGGGACAATGCTTGGTTGTACATATAGTCTTGGAGGCGTATAATTGGGTGGTTAGCCCTTGGGGGGCAGCTCTGCGTATGTGTATGACCAGTATTATATATATATATACACTTGGGTTGCTAGCGTCATCATTGCGCCCAATATGTCAGCAAGCTAGCATAATCTTTTGGTTACACATTTAATGAGTGTATGGATTAAAATGATTATTAATGTTTATTCAATTTTATAACAACTGTATGGTATTATATTATTTCAGCAGCTTAATAACTATTCTTAATATAGTTATGAATACATCTTTATATTTATTTAGTGAATAGCTAGTGTTCCCATTTTACATTATTATACTTTATTTTTAGACCACTTACTAAGTATTCTTATACTCACCACTCTTATTTTAAAATATTTTCAGATTCAGTGGAGTTTCAGCAGTAGCTCGTAGGACCTATTTTTGGGAGTCCACCTGGTGTCTAAAAGAGGTTGCACCAATTAACTTTATCTATAGTTTTTGGGTTTACCTATAAGTTTGTCTTGTTAATAATAGGTGGATTGTAGCACCCTCCAGGTACCACATACAAATGTTCTAATGACATAACAACACGTGGCACAAATATTGTTTTTTTATTAAAAGAGATATACATTTATACCAAAAACTCTTGTTTAATACACATTGTACTTTAGCGTACATATATAACTTGTTATCAAAATAAATACATTGCTTAAAAATAAAATGCTTGAATGGGATGATGATGATGATCATGAGGATGGAGATGTCGACACCAAGCCTGCCTTTGACCCACCTGAGCTCACATGAAACACACTTCAAGCTTATTTCCAAGCAACTCTTCAAGCTAGGCTGACTAATACCTGAAAACTACAATTTACAAAGGAATGAGCTTGCGACTCAATAAGCAATTATTAATACAACCATACATATAGTTCTTCTCAAGAACTAATTAAGAAAAACACATAGAATACATTGAAACACATTAAAATATAAGAATTTAACATTTAGACTGCGCGTGGGAGTCCAAATGATAAAAGTGTAAGTGAGCACTAAAATGTCAAGCTCAATTAAAGAATCTTAAAAATAGATTCTACCTAATCTCAAAACATGGAACTTGTAGAGGACTCTTTAAAGTTTTCTTAGATAAAACCACGCCTCATTCAGAGTTCGATAGCTCAAGTTATAGTTAAAATAAGTCTCTAAGGCTATGCCAGACCACTGGCGCTAGCCAGTGGTCACCTGATTTTAAAGGCTGGCGATCGCCAGTAGTTAGTTTTAGCCCGACCAGAATATGTCATACTCTTTTGGCCATAACTCTCACTACAGAATTCAAATTTAAGTGATTTAAGAAGTTATGGAAAGATAACTCAGAGGGCTACAACTTTTAGGAAGACATCTAGGCTTAATTCATTTATATGGATTGACAAAAATGCCCTTAAAGTGACTAGTGATAACAAAGCACATGAATCTTCATCAAAACATAATAATACTTCCCACAACAATACATTCTAAGCACACTAATCCACACCAACCATCCATTAACATATAATATTAATAATTCACATTCAATCTACTTTCAATAGATACATATATATACACAATGCAACATTTCATGGTGCCTCATATACACCAATTCTTATTATTCAACACTTATGCAAATATAATGTAATAATGCATGTTATGCAAGTTAGTATCCGGATATATCTTTCCTCACATAGTTTCCTCACACTTAGCTTCATTGGATATATTCCTCATAATTCATTCTCAATCAAATGGCCATTACTGAGACTCTCTGCCCAACTCAGTCTTAGTTATTATAATCAGTGGAGGCTCTCTGCCCAGCTCAGTCTCCACTATCACACACATTCCTTACCATTCACATCAATCAAAATGCACATGTGTATATATATATATATATATATATACTCTTCACACTTTATCATAGTGAATCAAAATCACCATTGTCACAATAATACGTATTCATTCATACCACATCAAATGGTTTACACAACATCGGTGCCAACATTTACAATTCACTATAATATAATCTTAATCAACCATGCAATATTCTCACAACCCTTATACACCTATATTCATCATTAATATGCATGTGTATTACTCATTTCACAATCAATACCACTCTAAGTGGCTTACACCCAAAGTGCTAATATTCACATATTTATCAATCTTATCACTTTAATAGCATACACAAGTCAACACAATCAAAATAATTATAATTACATGAGAATTAAAATATATAAGTATTGTATTAACAATTACTTACCTTAAAGCTTCTAGTCCTTCATAAGAAAAGTTTCTCCCCTTATTGAGTAGGGTCTTTTCCTCTTCCACTTCCTACACCCAATTATTGACCAAACCAAATAAGCAAACATTACAATTCATTCTAACACATAAAGTGTAATTTAATGCTCCAATTCAAAATAACTTAAAGATACACACACTAATCCAAAAACTCCCAAATTGCTACCAAAGCTAGGGTTACATGTTTATAGTAAATTTCAATTAGAATCACTTAATTTGGTTGTGTGTGGAATTACTCATGGATTTTAAAATCCATTTGGCCACAGAACAGAACAGAACATCACTATGAGCTTTGAAATGTCCGGCCTAATATGACAAGTTTAACAGCAAAATAAAGCCAAGATCAAAATATAAGAAATGTAAATGACTCTCTGAGGTTTCCATAACATTAAACCATACTCAAATCCGAGTTGTAAAACTCAATATATGGCAAACACAAAATGACTAAAAAATAGAGTAATTCCTACCTGAGAATTCAACCAACAAAACTCAATTCAAAACAACTCAAAACACAAGAAAACTTACCAATATGACTTCAATAGGTATTAAAGACCTTCTAACCTCCCAATTGCTAGCTCAAACAAAATCACAAGCTCTCCAAAAATTCACTCAAGAACTCCTTCTTCTTCCTCAACAATCTCTACACTCACTCCTCACTAATACACACACACACATACACAATAATTAAATATTCAAATAAATATAACCACCAATCAAACTCCTTCATTTTGCCCCTAAAGTCTTCTTAAATGATTACATATTAGACGTATATTTATCCCTTAAGAAATTATAATAATACTAATAATAAAAATATCTACTAATTAAATATTCCCACAAAGTATCAAAATATCCACAAAACTCCTTAATGAAATGCTTTTCTACCCAACTAGTCCTTGAGCTTATAATTACTACAATCAAGTCCCCAATTACCTTACAATTTAGTCCTTTCTACAATTTCTACCAATCTCAAACTCAAATATAATCTATTATCCAATATACACTAGAGGCAATAATTACGTCATAATTAGGGCGGCTGTTACACTAAACCAAATATCTCTTTACCCCTTAATGAACTTGGATGATTATTAAATAATTTTCAACTTTTTATTTTGACAAATAACTCCAACTTACCTTACAAATATGCCCCTCTCTACTAACATCTACAAATCCACACTTAAATAAAATCCATAATTCTACTCCCCATGATATGTAAATATAATGCATGCACAGTGTATCTAAGATGTAGGTTTTACATAAGGTATTAAGGTGTCTTCCTCTTTAATGCTAATTTATCCCTTAAGAAAATAATACTAACTCTCTTAATTAAATATACACAAATATCAACACCAAAATCTCTACACTTTTACACCACCACACCCACATATATACACACTCACACAAACTCTAGCCAATCATAATACACCAAATGGCCTCCCTATTTTCTTCTTTTAATAATTGCACAACTCAATAATTAAATGCATATTCATCATCAATTAACAAATATAATAATACTTAATAAAATAAAAAAATATCATCAAAATCTCTACCAAACCCCTTAATGAAATGGAATTAATTTACAATAGTCCAAAACTTATTATTGTGACAATGCACTCCAAACTTTCTTTTTAATTTGGTCATTCTCTACACTTTACCCAATCTTAAACTTAAATAAAGTCTACTAACTCTTATGCATAAAATGCAATATATATACGTCATAAATATGTATGCTAAAGGGGTAGGTGTTACATTTCTCCCCCCTTAAGAAAATTTCGTCCCCGAAATTAACTGCTCATCACCTTCTTAGAACAAATATGATTATTTCTATTCCATTAGCTATTCTACTCTCCATGTTGCTTCTTTAGGTGAACAATGACTTCACTTTATCTTTACTATTGGAATCTCTTCACTCCTTAATCGTTTACCTTCCATTCTATACCGTTTCACTATAAATATATGGAATACATCATGAATAGACAGTAATTTCATTAGCACCTTTTTTACAATTTCATACTGTCCATATATTTTAGACTCAATTTTCCTTACCTTCCAAAACTTAAAATTCCCTATTTAGCATGCTTAAAGCTATACAAACTTTCCCATACTCAAATGAGACTTAAACTAACTTAGAGACACTCCAAAAACATACTTAATATTATCAATTCAATTCATTCCCAATTGTATTGTATTCAATTCATCACGAGTCTCAAACATTTATATTCATCCCTCATAGTCTCCATAACTCCTTCATACAATAGATCTCAGTCACAACGTAAGCTCAAAGTATATCTATGTTCCCACATCATTAATATTCATACATACACCCCTTAACGATACATTTAGTATTTACAATCAACTCATATATAGAGGATTATATATATATAGTCAAATATATACATTTGCGTCTTATCGACTCTAACACCCTCAAATATTAATTCCATACCAGAATAGTATAAATATACTCAATAAGCAATTGAGTATACATCACATAAATTTCAAACCACAAAGCTATAATCAATAATTGCATTCATCTCAACAATAAGATTAACATCTCACAATCATTCACATAGATGCAAGAGTTCGCACTTTCATATTTCAATCTCATTGTTTGATATCATTTACCTTGTCGATGGATACTCAGCCAGTCGACTTAATCAATTTCACATAGTCGATGGTCACAAAGCCAATCGACAGATTAATATCATTTACATCCAATATAATCGCATTCCACAACATAACTCAAGCAATATAGTTTATCCAAAATACTTATCACAATAACTTATCTACTCCATCATAATCACATAAAGATAATGGACAAAGAAGATTTACGCATTCTTTTTTTTTTTTTTTATCAATGTGACTCTATATCATTCATATGCATTCTTATTATTAATAGTATATATATACAATACCAAGTTTACAATATACTCACGTGGTATATTTTACAATAAATACCAAGTCCACATATAATTCTTAATATATCAATTCCCCAAATAAGATTAATATTCTAGTAACCAAATTAATATATTCTTGCATCTCATTCATTAAATTTAATAACTGCTTACCAAAATACTATTCACCTCAATATTCAAATACTATCAAAGAATCTTATTCATTAATGATATGGATGCATCTGGTATATCAATCAATCCAAATGACATAATCATAAATTCATACCATCCATTTCCAGTTTTGCATACCATACTTGAAAATAAAATATTTTATCATTCCAAATTGCCAACATCTCAGTTTCAAATCTATCTTCTAAAACACTATTGCATCTCTCAATTAATCAAGCAATCGTTTATTTCTCAATCCATATGGAAAGCAATCATAATTGAAATCAAATAGACATACACAATTTTCATTTACCTACCATCAATATGTAATCACACATCATCATCTAAATAACTTTTTACTCATCTTCGATCACAAATTATATAATTACAGTTGAAATCCAATTAGTATGCACCATCTCTCTCTTAATCACTGACTCTATCTTTCTCTGTCTTCAAATATCCATACCTACCTTATTTATATACCAATCTACAATGATACTATAGTTTCATACCTAATCAATTTCTAAAATAATCCTATAATTCTTCCTAATTCAATAACTATTTCATTCTGTATATTAGTCATATTGTTCTACTATCTTGAAATAAAATCTCATCACTAAATTTATTATCACCACATTCCAGTAGGCAGTAAAATATATATACCATGTCTTTAATAATACAAATGTACCACATATACGTAATATACACTCATATAAATGATCATCAAGTCCAATTTGTGTTGTAACACCCATTTCCTTTTTCCTTACTCTCTTAGCTTCCACTTGGTTTACTACTGATTTGGAATATTTTATTTCTCGTACCGCTTTGATTACTTAACTAAAATCCTTCAACAGTTTTCTTCAATGACCAATCTCTACAGAAATGCTTCACTTACTACACTAGTAGTAAATATCAAGTCTAAGATCTCAAAATTTTCCAGATGGATTCTATCATAACTATTACATATCGAAGATGATGCACTGCTCATTAGCGCCTTATTGACTTATAAGTCTTATATATTCCCTGTTATAGGTTTTTCCTATATTTCATAATTTCATATGTATATGGTCATTTAGTAAGGCTATTCGTCTGACTCAATATTCACTCAACACATGTTCTCACACATTATTGTTCCCTCATTTGTTTCACCTTCTTATGAAACACAACATATCATAATACAATACACTAAATGCCATTGCATCACAATACTTTATTATAATAAAATTCCATCCAGAATCACTAATTCATTATCATATTCATAGTGCATACATTAACCCCACATGGTATTTAATTAGTATTCCACTTGTATCATACCCATATCATCATCAACATTTTATATCATAACCTATAAATTATAACTCATCCATTGCACATAAGCCTTTATTATAAGAACCTAACGACAAAAGCACATTTTACGAGGAATCTACCAAAACTTTGGCAGAACCTCCCCTAAAATATAGACATCTCCCTACTAAAATAGGGCCAATCCTGCAATAAAACAACTACACTTCTATAAACAATCTCTATCAGGGCTCAGTTATCCATCATACTACAATTACATTTAATTGAGCCTCACCAATATACTATTATTGATAATACATAAGCATTGCCAAAATCACAATACATTCACATTAATCTTCACATCAATCTAATATGTCATTAATAATTCTAAAGGGCACACTTATCTAATCCATGTATATATCATATCACATCATATATCTTGCTTAAACAATGACACTGCATAACTAATTCTCCTTTCATCAGTACAATCAATTTAATCTAGAATTCTTTCCATATTCTATAATCATCCTTTACTAGGGTGGAATCACTAAGGCTGTAAAAACCTTTGTACCTTACTCTCTTATATTTTATAACAGTGCTATCCACTTGCCCTTGATTCATAACTTCCACCTTTTAATCTACTCAAAACATACAAAAATATACATCTTATGGAGGGGCTATAAATAAAAATTCAAGTTCATATAGAGCATGCATAGGTGTTACCAGTGAACTTACTCAGACGATTCTTCGGGGTCAACGCGAGGCACTTGGTGTTCATCCATCCGAAGATATGCAATGCACATCAACTATATGTTTTCTCAATTTATGCATAATATATCATGTATGCATCATGCTTTATCTTCCCGAGGAAATCTAATCCCCGCTCTGATACCACTTAATGTAGCACCCTCCAAGCACCACATACAAATATTTCAATGATATAACAACACATGGCACAAATGTTTTTTTATCAAAAGAGATATACATTTATACCAAAAACCCTTGTTTAATACACATTGTACTTTAGTGTACATATATAACTTATTATCAAAATAAATATATTGCTTAAAAATAAAATGCTTGAATGTGAGACGATGATGATCATGAGGATGGAGATATCGACACCAAGCCTGCCCTTGACCTACCTGAGCTCACATAAAACACACTTCAAGCTTATTGCCAACCAACTCTTCAAGCTAGGCTAACTAATACCTGAAAACTACAATTTACAAAAGAATGAACTTGCGACTCAATAAATAATTATTAATACAACCATACATATATTTCTTCTCAAGAACTAATTAAGCAAAACACATAGAATACATTGCAACACGTTAAAATACAAGAATTTAACATTTAGACTGCGCATGGGAGTCCAAATGATAAAGGTGTAAGTAAGTACTAAAATATCAAGCTCAATTAGAGAATCTTAAAAATAGATTCTACCTAATCTTAAAGCATGGAACTTGTAGAGGACTCTTTAAAGTTTTTGTAGCATCAAACCACGCCTCATTTGGAGTTCAATAGCTCAAGTTATGGTTAAAATAAGTCTCTGGACCTATGCCAGACCACTGGCGCTAGCCAGTGGTCACCTGATTCTAAGGGCTAGCGATCGCCACTCACTAGTGATCGCCAGTAGTTAGTGTCAGCCCGACCAGAATATATCACACTCTTTCGGTCATAACTCTCTCTACAGAACTCAGATTTAAGTGATTCAAGAAGCTATGGAAAGCTACTCAGAGGGCTACAACCTTAAATGAAGAGATCTAGGCTTAATTTATTTATATGAATTGACAAAAATGCCCTTAAAGTGACTAGTGATAACAAAGCACATGAATCTTCATCAAAACATAACAATACTTCCCACAACAATACATTCTAAGTACACTAATCCACACCAACTATCCATTAACATATAATATCAATAATTCACATTTAATCCACTTTCAATATATGTATATTTATACACAATGCAACATTTCATGGTGCCTTATATACACTAATTCTTATCATTCAACACTTATGCATATATAATGCAATAATGTATGTTATGCAAGTTAGTATCCGGATATATCTTTCCTCACATAGTTTCCTCACACTTAGCTTCATTGTTTATATTCCTCATAATTCATTCTCAATCAAATGGCCATCACTAAGACTCTCTACCCAGCTCAGTCTCAGTTATTATAATCAGTGGAGGCTCTCTGCCCAGCTCAATCTCCACTATCACACATATTCCTCACCATTCACATCAATCAAAATGCATATATGTATGTATGTATATATATATATATATATATATATATATATATACTCTTCACAATTCATTATAGTGAATCAAAATCACCATTGTCATAATAATATGTATTCATTCATACCACATCAAATGGTTTGCACAACATCAATGCCAACATTTACAATTCACTATAATATAATCTCAATCAACCATGCAATATTCTTACAACCCTTATACACCTATATTCATTATTAATATGCATGTGTATTACTCATTTCACAATCAATACCACTCTAAGTGGCTTGCACCCAAAGTGCTAATATTCATATATTTATCAATCTTATCATTTTAATAGCATACACAAGTCAACACAATCAAAATAATTATAATTACATGAGAATTAAAATATGTAAGCATTGTATTAACAATTACTTACCTTAAAGCTTCTACTCTTTCACAAGAAAAGTCCCCCCCCCTTTATTGAGTAGGGTCTTTTCCTCTTTCATTTCCCACACTCAATTATTAACCAATCTAAACAAACAAACATTACAATTCATTCTAACACACAAAGTGCAATTTAATGCTCCAATTCAAAATAACCTAAAGATACACACACTAATCCAAAAATCCCCAAATTGGTACCAAAGCTAGAGTTATATATTTGTAGCAAATTCTAATTAGAATCACTTAATTTAGTTATGTGCGGAATTACTCATGGATTTTAGAATCCATTTGGCTAAAACAGAACAAAATAGGGCATCACTATGAGCTCTGAAATGTTCGGCCTAATATGACAAGCTTAATAGTAAAATTAAGCCAAGCTCAAAACATAAGAAATGTAGACAACTCTTTGAAGTTTCCAGAACATTAAACCATGCTTAAATTAGAGTTGTAAAACTCAAGATATGGCAAGAAAAAAATGACTAAAAAATAGAGTAATTCCTACCCGAGAATCCAACCAACAAAACTCAATTCAAAACAACTCAAAACATAAGAAAACTTACCAATATGACTTCAATAGGTATTAAATACCTTCTAACCTCCTAATTGCTAGCTTAGACAAGATCACAAGCTCTTTAAAAATTCACTCAAGAACTTCTTCTTCTTCTTCCTTAACAATCTCAACACCCACTCTTCACTAATACACACACACACACACATAATAATTAAATATTCAAATAAATATAACCACTAATCAAACTCCTTCATTTTTCCCCCAAAGTCTTCTTAAATGATTACATATTAGAGCTATATTCCCAAGCTTTTCTACCCAATAAAAATATCTACTAATTAAATATTCCCACAAATTATCAAAATATCCACAAAACTCCTTAATGAAATGCTTTTCTACCCAACTAGTCTTTAAACTTATAATTGCTATGATAAAGTCCCCAATTACCTTACAATTTAGTCCTTTTTATAATTTCTACCCAATCTCAAACTCAAATATAATCCATTATCTAATATACACTAAAGGCAATAATTACGTCATAATTAGGGCGGCTGTTACACTAACCCAAATATCTCTTTGCCCTTTAATGAACTTGGATGATTACCAAATAATCTCCAAATTTCTATTTTGGCAAATAACTCCAACTTACGTTACAAATATGCTCCTCTCTACCAACATCTACAAATCCATACTTAAATAAAATCCATAATTCTACTCCCAATGACATGTAAATATAATGCATGCATAGTGTATCTAAGATGTGGGTTTTACATAAGGTATCTTCCTCTTTAATGCTAACTTATCCCTTAAGAAAATAATACTAACTCTCTTAATTAAATATACACAAATATCAACACCAAAATCTCTACACTTTTACACTACCACACCCACATACATATACACTCACATAAACTCTAGCCAATCAAAATGCACCAAATGACCTCCCTATTTTCTTCTTTTAATAATTGCACAACTCAACAATTAAATGCATATTCATCATCAATTAACAAATATAATAATACTTAATAAAATAATAAAATATCATCAAAATCTCTACCAAACCCCTTAATGAAATGGAACTAATTTACAATAGCGCAAAACTTATTATTGTGATAAT
>CATIWO010942343.1:0-22974 GCA_949673435.1 Macaranga tanarius
AAAAAAAAGTTCTATTAACCGAAATAACCGATTTTTTTATTTTTTATTTTAATTTTTCTAAATATTTGTTAAAAATATATACAAATTTAATATAAAAATATAAAAATAATCAATATTTTAAAATTTTTGGTTCGGTTCGGCCGGTTCGATTTTTTACTCAAAAATTTCGATTCGATTCGATTTTGGACCAAATTCGGTTCGATTCAATTTTGATTTTTTCAAATTCAGTTATTTCGGTTCGGTCAGAAAATTGCCCAAAAACCGACCGGTGAACACCCTAGTTTTGCCATTATTTTATATTCTTCAAACCCTAAATGAAGCCCTGTAATTGAGAATGGTAAAACCCTAATTTCTTCTAATTCAACTCATATCTAACAATAAAAGGATTGTATTTATAGATCATATCATACATAGTTCATCATCGAAAAAGAAACGATAAAGATCATCATCAGCCTCAAATAATAAGTGGGCCCACATCAAACATCACAAAGAAGTACGTACCCAAATGAGCAAACCTGAGGAACCTGAAAAGAAGGTAACTACAAGTTTTCAGTTTCAGTTTCTGTGTTAGATTTTTTAAATGATTACCCATCTCTTATATCATCAAAATAATGGTACCCAGAAGCTCAAAATTGTTTCTTGGAATTTTTTTTGGTGTCAATCTCAATGCCAATTGCTCTGTTTTTGAGATTACTTTATCACTCTATAGTGTGATGTAATTGTGGATTTAGTTTTGATTTGAATATTCACTCAGCTCTATAATAATAATAGTGTATCTAAAAAGTTAATTACTTGATATTGTTATGCTTTTTTTTTTTCTTTTGAAAGATAGCAAACAAGACTGTTTTCTGAATGATTGCTTAGTTATTCTATGTATGAAGATTGTTTCATGAAGTTTGTTTCTGTTCTCATATATTTGCTGAAGTTACCTGGAAACTATAGCTGATTTGGAAGTTTTTATTTATTTATTTATTTGTTTATTTTGGTGTTAGTTTTATTCATGCCAGTGATGTATCTTTGATTTTCATCAGTTTTGAGTTGCTTAAGTAAAAAAGTGTGAATTTTTCAAGTGAAATTAAGCAATTTCCTATTAATTTGGTCATGTCTTGATTGAAACTTTTTAATAGCTAGAAAGAATCATTTAGGTTTGTTAAATACGCATTAATGTTACGCAAATATGGGATTGGTGGATTGTTTGCCCCCATGTTGTCTTGATATCATTGCTAACCCTTTGTTATAGATTCTCAGTAAGAAGCTCAAAGATGTTGAGATTAGCATTCCAATAGTTTATGGAAACATCTCGTTTTGGCTTGGGAAAAAGGCAAATGAGTAAGTGAAGTGTCTTTATTTAGATAGGTCTATGTTGTTTTTTTATTAAATGCTATTCACCATTGGTTAATTCACTAATCAGGTATCAGTCACATAAATGGACTGTATATGTACGTGGGGCCACAAATGAGGATCTTGGTGTGGTGATAAAGCGAGCTGTTTTTCAGCTGCATTCCAGTTTCAACAATCCAACAAGAGTCATTGAGTCACCACCTTTTGAGTTGTCAGAAGCAGGGTGGGGTGAATTTGAGATTGCCATCACGCTATATTTCCACCACGATGTTTGTGATAAACCATTAAACTTGTGAGTGACTTAGTCTATTAATTGGTTATATTCTTCTGCTGTTATGTCTTGGAAACATAGGCTTGGCCGATTAATATTTTTGTTTAATTACCCTTTGTATTGTTTTAGTACAAAGCAAGCATTCAAAAATATGGGGTGCATACCCTAGTAAAGATATCTAGAGATGGATATAAATACAAAAATAATGCAACAATTCCTAGTCAACATTATATTCTGCAGTATAACATGATAAACTATTCTTTCTACCAGTATTGATTGTAGCAGGAACGTTTCAGAAATCATAGAACTGGTTAAACTAATTCTATATGTGGTATTGCCCTGTATAATTTCAACACAGAAAATATCTATATAAAATTTATGTGAACCATTACTCAATGTGTTATTTGGATAGTGGAAATAGTTTGAATTATCTGCAGGAATTTTCTGGTCGAGAATGAGTTTTGGTTTGTACCTTTTCCAGGAATTATCTGCAGGCTATCCAGTGATCCAAAATATTTGCAATATAAATGATCAACTGACCTAAGATGTATAACCAAATTTATATTAAGCATTTGATCCATCTCTGGCCAAGAATGAGATTTGGATTGAATAGATGAATTCTAGATAGATTTTGGTTTATTTGTATCGGTGCCTTATCTCCTAGGATAATTCTAGGTAGTTAGAAAGGCCTTTTGGGGAGGGAGAGGTCACAGAAGCAGTTTGTCAAGTGGACAATGATAAGGCACCTAATCCTTATCATTTCTCAAAAGCATCAAGGAACATTGGGATGCCATTAAGGAATTTATCTTAGAATAATTCATTTGTAGATGTAGATGGTGTAACTGGGAAAGGTACGAACTCCTCTCTTTTATAACCTTGTTCCTTAAATGAATAGAAACCACATTTACATGGAGAATATGGAATTATCCTTGCTTGTTCTTCATTTGATTCATGGGTGTAGGATTTACCTGTACATTCTTTTGATAACATTTTCTTGCAAATCCACTATTGTCAACATGTTTGCCCTCTCATTTAGCTAAAATTGGAGTACTAAAGTGCCAAGGCAATGACTTCTATTTGTTCTACAGTTCTCCAAAAGGTGAATATTAAGAATCTATTGCAAAAAAGATCACCAATAGGCTATAAGGCCTTATCTCCTCATTGCCTTCCATGTTATATGTGTAGTGAGTTCAGTTCTCACTTAGTTTTGCATTGTGAGGTGACTTGGGCAATTTGGAATCGCCTTTTGTAGTGTTTATGACATGCCTGAAATATTTGGAGACCTAGCTGATTCCAAATATAAAAGATGTGGGTGTAGTGTACACAATAAACTTCTTTAGTCTTTCAGAGAATTTGGTTGGAAAGGCATGTGCATTTCCAAAAAGCTAGAGTCCGACTTTTGATTTGCTTGGGATGAAGTTTCTCGTTTATCATTGTTTTGTGCTGATGCTTAAAAGCTTTTAGGGAAATCTTTGTAAGTTTATTCAGCATAATTGGAGGCCATTACCTTTGTAGTCTCTTATTTATGTTTTTACTTCTAGTTGTGTGTGGACACCAGGACGATAACTTGTTTGCAGTGTTGTTTTTGCTTTTCTCTTTCTAAATGAATCAAATTTATTTTTAATTTGAAAAAAAAAAAAAAAGAGAGGAGATGAAAATAGGTGTGTGAAGGTCATGAACTTTTAAATCATTATTAACTTGTTAATTTTCATATAAAAATATTTCCTCATCTTTTAGGCTTTAGCCAAGGTGGGACACTGAGTGTTGATCTAGCTGATATTTCTAACCAGATTGCTTTTGTTGTGGGAGATAAATTTTGGATAAAGAGTAAAATTCTAGCAGATGTCATGTGGAAAGAGAGTTTTAAAGTTGGATTACTGGAAAGTTTCAGATCATGGTAGTTGAAGTTTCTAGAAAAGATACAAGTAAGGACCATCAGAATCAGGAAGAGAAAATGGAATGATAGTTATTTGTGTTTTTGTTATTATTAATGATGCCAGGGTCTGAAGTTGGAACTTTCGAGGGCTAGGAATATTACACCACTCTCCCCTATTTTACTCTTATTGTTGATGGCTTTGGTTTCATTCTCCAAAGATATGGGGGGTGTCAAAAAGGCATCAGCCATAGGATTAAAGTAGGGTGGATAAAATGGAGCTGTGCAGCGGAAGTTTTATGCAATTGCAAAATTCCCAATAAACTGTAAACCCATAGATACCTGTTTAGAAAGATTGACAATAGTAGGATAGATGGAGTGAAGAAAGGTACAGGTAGTCTATTGTCTTTCCAAAACTGCAGTGTATAATTGTGTGGAATGGAAAAAGCGGATCTTTATAGCCAACCCCAACTAATTTGAGCTTGAGGCTTAGTTGAGTTAAGTTGATTATTGCTGTCCTTAGCAGTATATGTAGGAAGGTTGTGCAGAGAAAACTTAGTTCTGGTATCTGTATTGGGTGAGATGAGGTTGGTTGTTCTGAGGTGTTATCTCCTTTTATTCATGGTAGGACTAGTAACATGAGTATTTAATTGTGAAGTTTGACATTGTCATGCCTGAGTTTATATGTGAAAGAAATGATTTAGTGAGCCAGTGTGCATTAGGACATTTTACCTTGTGTATTCTCTTTTGTCGGCAGATGTAGCTATTCTTCAAGCTTGTGCATTATTCCTCTATATTATTTTTTTCTATGCTGAAAATTCCTCATTTTTTTTGAAGTTCATTTTAGAGGTTGTACCTTATTTTCTCCCATTTCTAAAGTACAAGGTTAGAGATGGGGTCTCTTTTCTGCTTTTGGAGAAAGGAAATAATTCATTTTCTAATCTTCCTTACATTTGTATAATCTCTGCTCTCCATAATGCAATATTTTTTTAATTTTTTTTCTATTAACATCCTTTGTCTTGGAATGCTTATTTTCTCAGAAACCTAAATGATAAAGATCTATGGATATTTCCTTGTCAATTCCTACCCTTTTATCTTATTCTAGTTTAGATGGGAGAATTTGGATTCTAGAGGAGTTCCATAATATGTTGTTGTTAACTCTTTTTACACTCATCCTAATTGAATTCCAGCCATTTTTTCCTGTAAAATTAAATTTGAATGCTGAAATTTTTTTTACGGTAAAATCTTTTGTTTGGTTTTTAATTCTTCAAACAGCATTACTGCTCCAAAATATTTTGTTTGGAGGAAAAAAAACTTTTTGTTTTTTTGTGGTATCTGAATATATTTTTTAAGCTTTACGAGAGGAAAGAAAGATGATCTTTTTTCATCGTTTTTCTTCATTCTACAAATTGTTGATATGGCTGGAACAAATTATTTTATATTTTATTTCTTTCAATAATAAAGCATGCCTTGGAAGAAGGTTTTATGAAAATATCAAGCGATTTGCAGAAAGAAGCACAAATGCTTCTACAGGATTAAAAAT
This sequence comes from Macaranga tanarius, assembly GCA_949673435.1. Lineage (NCBI taxonomy): Eukaryota > Viridiplantae > Streptophyta > Magnoliopsida > Malpighiales > Euphorbiaceae > Macaranga > Macaranga tanarius. Next base: position 5,029 of record CATIWO010942343.1, read on the forward strand.
AATTTGCACAAAAGCGCAAAAGTTTCTCTTAGAACACTATCCTGCATCTTTATGATTGCAAGCATAAGTACTTTACTATTACACAAAGAATAGCTCCTATGCGTCATGAATTAAAAAATTTTTTAACATTCAACAAACTTCAAGTGTGACCTACTTAAGGTTTCAATTATGCACAGATATCATCATTTGAAATTGTATCCTGAGGATGAATCTGGTTCTATGTCAACCAAGAAGCCTGTTGTTGTGGAATCATATGATGAAATTGTGTTCCCCGAGCCTTCTGAGGGTTTCTTTGCTCGTTTGCAAGGTCATCCTGCTGTAAATTTACCCAGATTACCTGTTGGCTTTAGTTTGCCTCCTCCTGGTATGTACTTTTAGTTGCATCTGTGAATATTTCTTTTTACCTTACTTGTATGTATAAATATCTTCTATGTGCTTATAGTACCGGTTGAGGATGCAAGTAAAAGGAAGAGAGGTGACACTAAAGATCATCCTCTAAGCCAATTGTTCATGAATTTCTCTGAAGCAGATGAGCTGTTACAACTTGCAGCAGCTCGTCAGCAGGTCAGAAAGAATTTCATATTTCCTTTTTCATTACTATTTGTATCCATGTGTAGTTTTTTTGATTCAAGTCACAATATATGTCACTACTTTCCAACATCCTCACTAGCCTTTAAATCTGTCTACAATGCATCCATTCTTGGTACCCCTTACTATCCATATTCAACTGTTCATTTAAATTATTTGTGTTTCTGAATCTCTTATGCTCTAGGCATGTCTTCCATCTATGTCAAAACTGTACCATGGATTGCAAATTTACTGACTGTGCTCCTTTTTTTTGGAGATTTCTTTTTGTTTGAAGAAAATTAGTCTAGAAACATCTTGTTTTAATTTTATATATAGGAAATGAACCCTTGACTAAGTCTTAGTTGAGTTAAGTAATGTAGAGCCCGCTATTAAAATTTTACTCTGATATGTATGCGCTTAATATAGAAGCTTCCCTTTTTTTTTCTTTTTCTCCCTGCTGTTGTTTAGATGGGTCAATGCTGCCTCTTCTTTTGAGTCTATTTCTGCTGGTTTTCTTTATCGTTCACTTGGAAGCATTTTGAAGAATTCAGGAAGCTTTCTTGGGAAACACATGAAATAATAAAAAGTTGTTCCAATTTCCCTTTTTGTTCTCCAGATGTCAATAAAAGCTTGTTCTTGAAAAGATAGTTGAACAGTTTTTTCCAATTTATTGGGACAAAAAGCCAGAATCTTGCACTATTATGCACAGATTGTCTAAACTTTTGACATGCAAGTTGAGGGGTACAACAACTTACTCAAAAAGATGGACCCAAATGTTTGTTATGTCTTCAACTCACATTTAACTCTAGCATGTGCTTTTCAGAAATTGTTACATGTTAGACCCTTGATTTAGACCCTTTTCAGTCTGCTTTTTCCATTATACTTATTTTTCTCTATCTATTTTCATATTTCTCTTATGAAACTAGATATCCCTGTAGTCCCTTTCCATCATGTCAATGTTCTTTATGTTACTTATCCATTGACACCATCACATGTTGAAAATGCTCCACTCTATCAATTAAAAATTGATGTAGCTCTGTCCTTGCACCAAAAATAGAAATAGTGACTACACAGCGACACAGGTGATTGTGAAAGTTTAAAAATTATTTAATTAGCCTTATTATTCTTATGGTATGTAAAATTGGGAATTGATGCCCAACATGTAAATCTGTAACTTCTGTTGTAATCATGGGGAGCATTGATCACACTGATCCAGTATTTTCACTATTCATGAATTAGCCATGCCTTTGTCTGATTCATGTTTGGTTGGAATTGAGTCATTCACCATGGACGTTATTAAGCTTTGATCTTGCACATGGGTGTGTTAGTGTTTCTCTGTACATATATGTCTGTTGTGTATCTAATGGACAGAGAGTCAAAAAATTTGGAAATGAAGGTGAGATTGAAATGACTTGCATGAACAGAGTCTCCCTTTAACAAGGGAAATAGTATATGTATAAGATTTATCAATTCCCTGAAGTGGAAAGGCACAAGACTGTTGTTAGCAAGTCACCTGTAATTCTTAAGATATTGCTTCCAGGGAGAAATACGTCAACCTTCTGCTGCTGCTTTTGACCCTTTTGTTTCCTATTCAATTAGGCCTTAGCTAGGTATACATATAATATTTGATTTACCTGCAAGTAAACAAAGTTCTGAAGAATCATTAGGTGCTTGTAAAAAGTTGATGAATTTTCTTTTTGTTTCTTAGTTCATGCCTTCAACTGTTTTCACATTATACATATAGCTGAGATGGATGTGCTACCTACCTTCCAAGCTATTCCCTTTAGTTCCCTTTTTTTTCCTTGTAGTTCAAATTTTCTAGCGAAAACTGTGTGCACCTTCTGATGTTACTGTCATAATCGTAGAAGTTATATATTAATGCACTTTACCTTTGCATGTATTTGCATTACTAGGACAAGGAATTTGTGGCTTAAATTGTACTTTCAAGTTAGGTGATTCTTGAAGTGAAGAAAATATTTGTGGTTACTATCATTATTCAAGCACTTGCTGCACATGAACAGGAGTGACTGAAGTTACAAGTTTTAAGACGTGAATCCGGTTACTTGCTTTGCAACCAAGAAAACAGAAAACAAGGCTAGATACTAGAAACAAAATGTTGGGCATGCATGGTTACAACAGCCATTCCTTTGCTATTGGGTGGATAGATTTCTGACATCTTGATTCTGTACTATATTAATTGGTGACAGCTTCATTTTAGTTCTAGATAAACTTTGTTTTCTATTCTGTGATTATCTGTATCATTGTCAGATGTTGCTCAAGGCAATTATGTTAGCCTGCATATCGTTGAGATGTAAAATTCCAGAATGATTTGCTAGGATGAGTTCTGCGAATTTGATCTAGATGGGACGGTTGGTTTCACCTGTAGGCCTTCTATTGAACTCGCAATAGAGAATTTTCCAACAATTTTCACTACTAATAATAATTTTGTGAACTTTTTTTGCAAATAAGTACTGCGTTTCATATTTTTGGATAGTCCCTTACTTTCAGCGAATCTTAGTCCAGCTATTAATAAATTACATCTGCATCACAGAAATTCCTTCCAGCAGTGTCTAGACATTGCCAGTTGTTCTTTCTCTGGATTGCTTTCACTCTCTTAGATTCACCCGTTGGATTTTGAATCATTAATATCTTGTTTATTTACATTGGAATCCAAATCAATTGAAATGAACTATGGTTTGTATAAAAATTTGTGGCAATTGATTAGATAAGTTTTACATGAGAAGATGCTGTTGAATCTGCTTATCCTATTTGCATTGTCTCTAATTTTTCTCAATCTGCAAATAAAATGCTTTGACACTTTATGTTCAATGTATGCATTAGGTGCAAGCTCATATTGCAAAACTCAGACGGCAGATAAGCTTGATAGATGGCCAGCATCAACAATTGAAATCTCCCTCTGACCAGTGACTGTGCAGTACTCTTGCATATTTCTTGAGTTTTTTATTTCACATTATTTCTAAAGCACCTTCACATGATGGCGTAGGCATGTAACAATAATATTTATTATTTCAACTGTGGGCAATTTTGTACCTTTGCCTCCATGTTTTTTTTCCCATCTCTCTTCAGTCATTGCTTATATATGAAAAGTATCTGTATCAATAAGGAAACAAAAAATATATATATATATATATATATATAATTTGATTATTTAGCAGGACAAATTTCATTTCAATCAACTGCTGCATTTGCTAAGTTAATTACTTTCAAAAGTGCATTCGATGTGTGTATATTGATTAATTTTACCACCAGCTTTTCAGAATTAGCTTAGCAATAATGAATGTAGCTGAAAGAGGAGGTAGAATAAAAATAAATAATTCATATATTTTTCACTTTTCATTGATGTGTTCAAAGCAATATTCAGTATTTTGTCATAGGGATGAAGCTTTTGTGTTTATTTCAGTGGATGTCATTGAGCGGAAAATTACGGCTATGCCACTGGAGCTACTTTGCCATGATGGCTGACATGTTTTTGAACTTTCAGCAAGACTTGAATTACTTTCCTTTCCTAATGATTTGTTGTGTTGGGGAATGCAAAGTGGAGTATACTAATTGGGTCTGTTACTGTTTTGACATATGTTGCGCACACAGTTATTTTAGATATTGAAGCCCTGAATGCAGAACCACTTTAGTTGAATTTGGCTTCCAAGGTGGTTTGATTATCGTATTTTTTGCAGTGTTCTGTTCATGTTCTCTTATTGAAAGTGAATTATATGTAATAAAGATGAGGGCCCTTTTTCAAGTACTTGTATTAGTCCTTGTGATGCTCTTCATAGATGGTAAGTAGAAATGGGGTCATCCACTCTGGCATTTGGATGGGACCTGCTCGTGCTGTCATGGTCACTTCAATTCCATGGTCACTCTCATCTTGGTTAGGCACGGACCAGGTACAACCCTATCCTTAATTTTCTTAAAATTTTATTAAATTTTTTTGGAGTGGGTCCAGCTAAATAATATTCTCTTCTTCTCACAACTGGCTAAAGTCCATCTCTATCTATGTAGGCATTTTATGCTGAAGGTCCTAATCTAATTAATTAATAATGTTTGCTCAATAGTCTTTTTAGTTGGTTATGGCGTGTTTCAAGTCTCGGTTCAGCAATCAATACCTGATTGATAAGCTTAGTTTGATCACTCATGCCAGTCTGCTTTCTAGGGCCCTTGGCTTCTGACTAATGTCCTCACAACCCATGTGAGCGTGCTTAGTTTTGCTTGTTTACATTTCTGCGGAATCCCTATCTGTTACCTGATTGTTAAAAGAGTATAAATAAAAACAGGACACCATCTATTCAGAATATTTCAACTGACCTTATATGTTCACATCAGTATTAAGTTGTACCATGCATTTTCAAGACATTTCATTTGAGCATGTTAATGGTGCTTGCATCACCATATCATTTTAATTATTTCTATCTATATGCCGTGACAAGGGAGCTTGGTGTATATGCATAAAGGTTGAGAACAGAAACTTGTTGAAAAAACTAAGAAATGAAGGTTTCTAAACTGCCCCCACTAAGATATGCATTTCTGACCAAGATTTTAGCTCCCTGTAGCAGAGTGATAAAACAAAAATTAAAGAGAATTAAGAGAAATTTACAAAACCTGAAGGGGCATATAAAAAGAATCCAAAGGGACAGTTACAGCATTTTCCCATGCAAATATTAGCCGTTTGGAGCAGTTGTTTTGATCTCACAAGATCTTATTATGTTGTCTTTTACAGGGAGACGTGGAGGCAAGAGTAACATGGCCTGCATGTGCTGAAAAATAGGCTGTCATTATCAAACTATAAAGAAAATGCCTTTGCTCTCTATAATCTCAGGGCACCGCATTTCGGTGCGATTGGTGGGCCTTCCTAGTCTGCAAATTTTATTGTCCATTCTTCCAAATCAATCTCATTCACAGAACATGAAAGAGTTTCTCTCAAAGACGGCGACTCATGGGGTAATTAATTCATTTTTTTTTTTTTATTATTTACCCTTTATGTTGGCTTTATCTGTAAAAATTATATTTACCTGCGTGCATACACTACTGCAATCTATATGTTAGTCCTAGACATGCACTATGTTTGTGTTTTTACTAATGGACCCCGTGAGAAAGATTTAGATGATTTTAACTCATGATTTTGAATGGATTGAAGACTACAATGAGAGGATTAGATAAAGTTCAACTTGTTGTTTCTGAATTATATTTGCAGAGCCTGTTAATGACCAGTACCACCTGATGGTACATTGTATGTATATATACGTCTATGTATGCTTGTGGCATAGATGGACTGCCTTGGACATTTTTGGGTTTTGAGAAAAACAAAAGGACAAGACAGAAATGCTGGACATTGCCATAACAGGGCATTAAATCGCAGATCACTTTTATGTGCCTGGTGAGAACATGTAGATATAACTTCTCTGAAAATGTAGCCTGGGTTGGAAGTTTTTAGTGGTGCAGATTTTAGGTATTTATATCTGATTAGTACTCCTCTATTTTAAGTGGTGATGATTTGATCTGGACCACTCAGGAAATCCTCTATTGTTGAGTCACTTTTTTCCTTGTATCAAATTTTACTCTACTTTATAATTAGATAGGTTTAGCAGATTAAACAAAAGCACATATATAATGTATGACCTAACCTTTTCTTTTTCATTAACCCAAACTTGAACTCATGGTTTTGAGAAAGAAAAAAAAAAAGCATGGTGACTTGTCAAAAAAATTTATGGCCTGCTTCATTTTCAGACAAAAAACTGTGCACCTTTTCTTGGCTGTTTCAAGCATGTCAGATACTATTTATGCTACTGTGCAATTATGGTATTGATGCTTGAAAAGTGGCAGTGTAGAATAAACTTTACCATCCATAAAGAAGTAGAATACCTAACTTAGGGAGTTAACGCCTATAAAAGCTGACACTTTATGACATTAAAAAGAGTGAAGTAGTTGTGTGTGCATATACAAATATGTACATAATTAAGGTTAGGTGTATTTAGGGTTTGGCTCAAGGTCTTCTCAGGCAGTAAATGTGACGATAATAAATAAAAAAGGTTAGCATTGAGGTCAAAACCTGCAAAAATGGCAGTAACATACACATGGGTTTTGCGAAATATTTGGTGTACTGTGTAAGAATTCTTGTTTTTTATGTGTCATTTAGTCCGCAGAATCACAAGCCCTACAATCACTACAGAACAAACACATCAACTGGATTGTACTCTCCAGTACACCTAATTTTTGGTCCGTGATTTCAGGCATAGATAGAAAGAGAATATATATTAATTTTAGAGAAGAAGTAAGTTTAAATATGCAACAGGGATATTGATATATATATATATATATATATATATATATATATATTTATATGCATGCTGTGAAGGGTAGAAGAAGGGAACTCTGAATAGCACTATTCTCAATATATTCATCATTGTCTTTATTGAACAAAGGACACATGAAACCATGAGATGGAGATGAAGGTTTTCTATGTTATAATAATATTATATGAAAAAGGATTATATGGAGACTTTCAAAGTTGATTATTGAGATCTCTGTGGTGTTTGAATTTGGAAACTGCATGCATATAGCAGGGTGTGGGGCTGTTATGACCTTGCAATAGTAAGTGATAAAGATAGGCATATATTTTAGCAAACAAGAGTTGAATTGTGAAATGGTGCCACCACAACTTCAAGGTTAAGTAATGGCCTACTGTATTTATAACCTCCTGAACTTAATATATTTTGATAGCATGTTCTCTCAAGTTATAAGCTAACTATTTACACATTTTAATTGTTAAAAATAAAATTATCAGTACTTTTCAACGCTATTTGAGATATATAAATAGTATTTTTATAAGTTAGAACAAAACTATTTAGACATAACTTAATTAGCAATTTGAAACGTCAAAGTAGCCAATGTGTATGTTGAAAAAATAAATTATGAAAATATGTCAAGTTTAAAGAACCACAAAATGTATTAAACTGGCAATTAATAAAGCAATCCTGTATCTCAATAAACATAATAAAAAAGCTAACTACTTAACTAAGGTATAGCAAACCTAAGAAGAAGATTACAAGTAAAAGATATTCAAGTCAAGTAAAACAGAAAGTTGTTCAATGCTGTATATAACAAGTTACTACAATGAAAAATGTTGGAACAACAAATTAACAAAAACAATCACATTTACTTTTACTTCAGTGACTTCATCTTGTATTCTATTATATGACTATGACGCTCGTTACAGCAATTAAATATTTTCCAACAAAAATAAAAATCTCCATTTTTTGTTTTAACTTGTATAAATTTAATGCTATGAGAAAGAGGGTCCATGTTGTCATTAGGAGGGCCAGCATAGAAGTGTCAACCAATGGGTTCGGCTCCCACCATGCCATACACATACCCCAAAACACCCGTGGTATGTCCTTTGCCCCCACTCGCCAGATGACCCCTCTCTTCTCCTCTATTAACTTCCTTCATAAATACCCCCACATCTCACCTCCATTTTTCCACAAATTTTCTCTCTTTTTCCCTTCAACTTTCTTTGCTTTTCTCTTCTTCCAAACACCAGCCTCCCCGCAACAATGGCCATCAGGAAGTCTAGCAAACTAAGCACTCAAACCCAAGTCATTAAGCAAATTCTAAAGAGATGCTCAAGCTTAGGCAAGAAACATGGTTATGATGATGATTGCCTACCTCTTGACGTGCCAAAAGGGCACTTTGCTGTTTATGTTGGTGAAAACAGAAGTAGATACATTGTTCCAATCTCATTCTTGACTCATCCTGAGTTTCAGTGCTTGCTTCGACAAGCTGAAGAAGAGTTTGGATTCGATCATGATATGGGCCTTACTATTCCTTGCGAAGAAGTTGTTTTTCGATCTTTAACTTCATCACTTAGATGAGAGGAGCGAAGAGCCTTTGGTGGGTACTACTTGTTGTTTGCATATTTGGAGAAAGATGGCTTTAAGATGAAGCGACAGTACTGCTATCCTAATTAGCTAGCTGCTGGCTTCTCTTTTTTTCTTCTTTTTTTTAACATCATCTCCAATGTGATTCTTGATCTTGGTTTTGTCTTCATTATTTTTTTTTTCTTTGTTATTATGTATTGGCTCCTTTTAAACCCTTTGTTGGGTTTTTTTGTCTAATTACTAACCTAGAACCCAAGGTAATGTCTATGGGTTTAGATTTGTATAAAGTATGTTTTCCTCACAGATGTAGTTGTTAACACCACTGTGAGAGAAGTTTTTTAAGGCAATGCAAGATTTGTCTGCCTGTTTAACTCCACAAATCTCTATTCTTCTGTCTTTTTATTTGCATCTATATATAGTTGTCAATTTAAATTAACTCAGCTCGACTCAACTCAACTTCATATTTTTCCAAACAAGTATAAATCGGTTATATTTCCTCACTCTATAAAAAAAATTAGTTCTGTGAAAGTAATTGTAAGTTAATTATGCTATGTGCATGGCTAGGTGTAAAGATAAAGCATGATATTAAGTCAAATCAAATGAAAAATAATTGGGGATCATGAGACACACTCCAACAGCATTAGTTTTGTCAGAGAATGTGGGGTACTTAAAACTATGTACGGATCATCATAAGTTCTTTTTTAGACTTTTTTTTTGTTTTTTTCAAATAAACATTTTCATGGTGATATATAATTTTATCCTAACTTCATACATTAGAAAAAAATTACCGTGTGTGTATACGTTGTAAATAAATAACTATTGCAGTAAATTCTTTATACAAAATGTTTCTTGATTTGATAGCTAAATTAATATGACATTATTGCATACTGTTAAAAATAATAGTAATGCATAATTAGCAATTCCTGCTATGTTAGTTTTGGTTATAACTTAACATTATTAAAATGGAACCAATACATTTTGTACAATATGATCTCTAGGTGTCATAATTTTTGGTATTAATTTAATGCTATGATAAAAAGAAGAAATGAAAAGTTCTTTCTTTGTGATGTATTAGTTCAATCAAAACTATCATCTTTTGTGTATGAACATTTTCTTTCCAAAAGTGCAATGGATGAAGCTTTTCTTTGGATGGTGGGTCATTGCATGGACTTGATTCATACACAGTTCGAACCGGTTTGTTAGTTTTAACAGCTCGTTAGTTAGTTAGGTTTGCCTGTCAGTCACAGATGAGTACTAAAAAGTATTAACAAAGTACAAGTGCTAAGGATGCCAAATTAAGACCACAAAATATTAGTAAAAAATTTTCTCCCTTTTAATTTATTTTAGTTTGTTTCACTCTGATTGGGGTTTGAACTCGAAGTTCTATAATTTTGAATATGGATTATTAAAGTCATTTTCAAATATTTTAAGTGAGGATGTATAACAGTCTCAACATGTGCATGTCAAGTTGCAAAGTTATTGAAGATAACAACCTCTTTGAAAGTGGAGTTGTAAGTGTAGTCCTATTTTGATGTTAAAATCATTAATTATGGTGAAGATGTATTTTCATGGAGAAGTGGGTCTGCTACTTTCATCTTCTTCTATTAATGTTTACCATTCAAACCCGTATATGTACATCTTAAAAGGAGTAGAAACTAGCTAGCTACACTACACTACACTTCCATGTGTACATTTAATTGTATTTGGCAAATGGCTATTTTTAAAAGATCTAGATACGCAACCTTGGAATTAGTTAGTAAGAGATGTTTTCGCTTAAATAACGTTTTAAATTTAAATTGTAATGTATGCAATCATATTAAATTAGTTATTGAGAAATTTTTGCTGCTATTACAATTTTATCTGAATCAAACTAAATTAGTTAAAATCCATGCGTAACAATATCATCACTTAAACAGATTTTACATTCATCATATCCTCCTATGATACTTGTGGTCCATAATCGCTTATTGTGTTCAAGGCCTTCTTGTTATATTTTCATTTTCTTAACAAATATATATATACACACATACTTGTAACACCTCAATTCACTAAAATGTAGTTCACAGCCTTCTTCACTAGACAAGCCAAATTTTTACAAGCAACTGTCTCATTCAATCCTCTAATGATAGTATATGAGATTTGGGTACCATATGGAAAGAATGATGGAGCCTATTAATGTATAATTGAAATGAGGTTGTTAGTGAAAAGGATAGGGCATATTCATGTACATATGGTCTGGTTTATAATTAATAAACCCCAGCAGAAGATATATATATCCCTAAAGTCATCTCAACTATAAGCCTTACATTTCATTTTTCTCATCAACTTCACAAAAGCAACAGTTAAAGCTATAACACTTTTTTCATTTTATTTTTTTAATTTATTTATTTATTTATTGCATTTTTGCTTTTTTATTTTTTGTATAGGACAAAATGAGAATAGAAAAACTAACTTCAACCCATGAGCTTCATGAATTATCTCTCTCTCCACACTTTTGTTTGTGTGTATGTAGAACAAAAGAAAATAAACAAATAAATAGCCAATGCATGGTTCTATTTACTTACTTATTTTTCCATTGTTACACATACACAACTAACAGACATTTTATGGTGCCATTGAGATCTAATCTAAAAAATGGTCATCAACCCATATGCAAGCAGCATTTATGTGATCATATAGCAGCAAGTGCTTTTTCATATATAGGACCACTAGCTAGGTAGAAAGGAGCAAAAGCTGCTTTTGCTTAATTAGCTGGTCCTTCCCTTCTTTCTTTCTTTTTCCTTTAATGCATTATTTTGCCTCTTTATCTTTCAGCCACAAATAACAGTACCCTTACCACATCACAACTCACAACTATTATTAATTTCTTTATTTATATATATAAACTTCTACACCATCAGCTTTAGCCCAAGAAGAATATCTTCTGTTACACCAAATCCAGTATATGGAATTTCCTCCTCAGAAAAAAATCTCTACCCATTATCGCTTTGGTTTTTGTTAGATCCCCATGCCATGCTCTCATCACTCATTTTCTTTAATGAATGTCTTTTTTGTCTGGACTGAAATTATTTAAATATATGATATGTATACATATTATAACCTAGCTAAGCTAATTATAAGTTTGGAAGAGAAATAATGTAATGTGTATAAAGTTCAATAATTTGGTGTTTGTACTTCTGAGTTTGCTTCACCTGAAAATATGTTTTAGTTGTAATAAAATCCAAGCATCTGTCTCTTGCATGTACCATTGGTTTCTTAAAGTCTCCAAATCTGTGAAGCTTTATTCAGATCTATAAAAGTACATGCCTAACATGACCCCTACACACATGAATAGCTCTGTCCCTTCATGCACTCATTTACCGAATTAAGGTTAAAAACTTAAATTGCTTCTCCCATGAAGCATCATTCTTTTTCTTTGATATGTTCCGTGATTAGTTTGCTTTGCTCATATAGAAAATACAATTATTTACTAGAAATTTTTTTCAAATATTTTTATGAGGCATTGTTCAAATTGCTTTGCTCAAATATTTTTACAAATTCAGATACTTTTGTTTTTTTTATTAATACGAGGTGTTTCTTACCATTTTAGATATGAAACTAATCATTATTCACACCATTTTGGATATGAAATTAATCATCATTTGTACTTCACAGCCAGTGCTGGTTGAAGAAAATTTGACGCACAAGAAAATTTAACATGGTGAAAGATTCAAATATAAAATTTTCCATTATGAAATATAAAATTTTGTAAAACCTTACATCACTTAACTAATTTTTAGGTTTCTAAAAAATTAAATTTTGGTGATGCAGGTGGAGATTTGACCCCAAAAGCTTTAGATTCTATTTTACAAACCCAACAATATTTTAAACTATACTTCTGTTTTACAAATATTAGGGAGACTTAACTAACACAAGTTTGAATCTTTCAACCTATTTAATTAATAATTACTTTTGTGATGAAAGTTCTATAGCAGAACCATTAGGTGGGCATTTTATCTTACACAGGGTACAGGACTCGCACATGTATGTACTTTAATGAAAAAGAACATTTAATGTTAAAACTTATCTCCTCTAACTTATATAGTGAGACCATTTTTGTACTCCATGGAATAGATCTCACTTATATTCTTTGAGTATAATAAAACTTTCCTCCATATATAAGCCACACAACACTTTAGTCTGTTTCACCTTCCAACTAATTTATTCATTTCCACCTAAAGTCTCCTAAGTTTTGAAAAAAAAAATAGAGAAACTAGGAAAAAAATTGAGAAATTCTATTAAATTGTTTATGGATAATATAAACATGTAAACTTTAAATTTATTAATGTTTCGTATGTTAATAATTTTTTTTTTTTTTTTTGAAAAAAATAAGTCAGTGCCAGTCACGAAACTCATGCAAGAGTCATTTCTGTACTTAATATTGTATGAGAACACCTCGTCGTTTTACAAAAAGATAAAAGCAATAAATTATTAATAGAGAATAATCTATTGCTCGAAGCATAAAAATCTTTTTGTGGAATTGTATTATATCCAAACATTGAAATGCCTATTATTCATTCTGGTAGGACTATTTATTTGTTGACCTTTTATATCGTAGAAAGATGTTCTTAATTATTTGGTACGTATGTCCATTTGTGTATAATTATATACTTAAGAAGGAAACTATAATATTGTCATTCCTAGAGTCTTGTTATGAACAAAACAAAAGAAAAAATGATATTAGTAAAGAAATGAAAAACAGAAGGCATCAATGGCAATGTCTTTAGTTACCAACTATCTTTAATTATTCAACCATATTGCAGTAATCAAGGAGAAATTTTCTGCTATCATATAAATTTTTAATTAAACAAAAGGGTATTATTAATAACTTAAACCAAAAGCAAACATAAATCAAATAATTCTATTTGATTAAGATAGAGGGGAGACAAATTTCACATGTACCAACAGCTTCAGCAATGAAAAAATGTCTTGTCTTTCACATCAATTTCAGAAAGAAAATTAAAAATTTGAATGGGTTGGAGCTAGATATATAAATCTTATAGGATACACAAAATAAATTTACACAGTTGGCTATTCATGTTTCTTCTGCATTTTGTCTCCAATGGCCCACCCATGTTCAATGTGAATTTTCCCGGAAGGAGTCATTGTCTATTCAGTTTTCCACCTCCATATATCAAATCATGCCTCTCTATTATGCATTACTACATTTCTCTCTTGATCTGTTTATGTCAGGCATTACACACCTAGCTACATGTTTTGATCACTTCTTATATATAAATTCATCTCCATGTAGTAATACTAACTACACGTAGTTATTTTTAAGTAGTTTATGGGAACAAATACATTTTATTTGCAGCAAATTATATGCCTAAATGGGTGGAACTTTCGGCTTTACCGACTAATCATACTAGAATTTAGTAAAATTCCTTAAAAAAAATTTCACAAGATTTGGCACACTTAAGGCTACCATAAGTGATAGGGGCTCATATTTTTACAATGCACAATTTGAACGTTTATTTCACAAATATAATGTCAAGCATATGTTAGCTACCCTATATCATTCACAAACAAGTGAGTATAAATTTCTAATAGTAAATTGAAGAAAATAATAGAAAAAACTGTAAAGCATTTTGGGAAAGATTGGTCTATTAAGTTAGAAGATGCTCTATGGCCTTATAGGATCGCATTTTAAATATCTATATCAATGTTGCCTTATAGGTTAGTTTTTGGGAAAGTAGGTTACCTTTCGGTTGAATTTGGGCGTAAAACATATTGGTATGTACTACTATAGAACAATATAATAAGGACAGTCCTCCTTTTTTTAAATTAAATAAAAATTAATTTTACAAATAAACAAGTTTTTTTCTTTTAAATCACGTAAAAATAAGTAACAATGGGATTTAAAGCTTACACCTTATGGTGTTTTTAAAGAAAAATAACCATTAAATTACTTTCACTAGCAATTACTACAAGTAATTTAATTGGTATACTTTGAAAATAATCTCATATCAAAATTCTTAATTAAACGTGTAGCTTAATTTTTTTTTTTAATTAATGGAGTCAAATTGGAGTTCAAAATATAAACAATTTCAATACTTCATTGATTGGCTTAATCGAATTCAAGTTGATGAAATTATTGTCATGTGTACTAGGATGAATAAAATTACCTAAAAGTTGGTTGTGACGGAGATTTCTTACTTTTTTCTTCTTTTTCTTTGTATAAAAGTGCTTTGTGACAGAGATGTTTAACATAATTGCTTATTTTAGTCCTCTATTTTCAATTTCTTTTTGTAGTTGAGCAATCACAATACAATAGTGATTAATGATTAATGTTGTCTCTTAAACATATATCAACTCAGGTCCTTACCAAATAGGGATCCATTTGCGATTAAAGGAAAAGTCCCTAGGTTGACATGTTGAAATCATCCATAAATATTTTGGATATCCATATATCCATTTTCAGAATTAATTTCAGCTTTATATACCATATGCATGATTTAGTTTTATTGTACTTTGGTATTAGTTGCCATCTATAAATAGAACAATAATCGAAATGCAGAACGTTCCAGTTAAATAAAAGACTGTATTTTGGTACGATGAATGCATAGAGTTTCTTGGAAAATTTATCATGGATCCATCTACATTAGCATTTTCTATATGTATAAAGTTATTGGTATCAGTTATCCTTGATTTTACTCTAATTGTCAATTGGACATTATTTTTTAAGTTTTATCAATTTAGCATTTTAATTTTTAGAATTTTTTAATTATTTCTAAAAATTTAAATATTATTTAAAAATTACTATAATATTATTTTAAAAAATTATCCACTTAATACTTTTATGTTCATAAAAGGAATAAACCAATGAGCAATTACATCAAAAATTTTATTTAAGTTTCAAAATCATATATAATGTTTGATTTAATTTTATCAAGAAATTCATTCAACTTTTAAAGAAATTTTAAATAAAATTAACTCACTATTAATTTCATGTGTTTGATTTAAACGATTCATTTCTATAAAATGCATTCATTAAGTAATTTCAAAATTTGTCTCAACATTTTTACATTTTCTCATTGGTGTGATCTTTTATATCTTAGTTTTTTTGTCAAAATAAAAAATAATCAAGTGGATAAATATTTTTGGAAAAGATTTAAAAGTAATTTTTAAATTACATTTAAATTCTTATTAGAAAATTGGATATAACTTAAATTATTCAAAATTTTGATATGATAAATTGATAGAATTTTTACTAAAAAAAAGTAACTGAGACCATAAACCTTATATATACATATTGTTGGAGATTGACATTAAAATTATATTTTCAAAAAATTTACCTTTTAAATGTTACTATAAAAAGTAAAATTTGCATATAAAAGAAAGTTTATATAATGAACACGTTAAATTAACTTCATAAATAATTTTTAAGTATTTCAAATTAATATGTTAGGAGACAATTTTTTTAATATATATGTGTGTGTGTGTGTTCATTGTTACAATTGTTACTATTTTATATTTTTAGATAATAATTTTTTTTAGAATTATGTAAAAAAAGTTATTTATATATTGAAAAATTTTCAAAATGAGATTTCAAAAATAGTATTAAAATTTCTTACAGAGTTCAGCCAAGAACAAGAGAGAATATATACTTAGAGTTAGAGAGTACATATCCAAATATAAATGATAAAAAGCTTCATTAAAATTGAATCTAGCATCCATTAGATCCTATCCGACAACACGGAAACTTAAATAATATTTAATCTAAGAGGAAAAGAAATTCCATGGATTAAGAATTTATGATATATAATATGAAACAATCTATATATATATATACAGTTGTGAATTGTGGTGGATGAAATGCATGCATGCATTATCAATGGCAGTATATACCCACCTTCTATTCAATATATAAAGTTATGTATATCATAATTTGTAAGTTCAAATGGCAAAACTTTTTTTAAATAAATTTTAAGTTTTATATGAAGAAAACATATATTATAAGAATTTTATTTTTTGAGTCACTCAATTTGATTCAAAGTAATCAGAATTTTTATGGTTACTAAATATATAAATATATAAATATATATATATATATATTGTTTTTGTTGGTGATTCTTATAACTTGTGTTGTTCTATAAATTGATATTTGAATTGGGTGGTGAAGTGAAGAGAACAAGAAGGGCCATTTGTGTTGGGGTGGTGGTGTGGGGATAACATGTTGCCCACCAAATATATTCCAATTAGATACTATGAGTGGGTATTGTCGGATTAACTGTCTCCTACGTACTCTCTCTTCATCTCTTCTTCAACTATTCATTTTGTTATATACACATTCCCTTCTTCTTCTTTAAATACCTAAAAATAAAATTATAATTTTCAAACATTGTGTGTATATTAATGTAATATATGCATGTTTTGATATATCGTCCGATGAAAAATATTTATGTTGAATAACAAAAATATGTGTATGCACATGCATGTATATATTGTTGTTAATCGTGCATGCATCTATGCTTTTCTTTCCATATTCTTAAAATTATTTAAAAAATTAATCTAAATTGATATAAATTAATTCAAACAATACTGTTTGCATTAAAAAGTAATGTAATTAATTAACTAATATTTGTTGATTAAAAAAGTGGTAAAAATTTAAATATTTTTAAATAAAATACCAAATTTAAATTTTATATTTTTAAAAAATAAATGTTAAAAGAATATTATCCTTTTATAAGTTCATCTAACTCGATCTCCAAAATAATCAAAATTATTATAGCTACCAAACAACGAAGGTTAGTTTTCTTTGACGAAACTATTATATCATTCATCAACTACATACATACATTTGCTGGCTAATTGCAACTAAACATCTTTCATGCCACGTTTGCAATAATATTTTTGGATATTCGTTTATTTCATTGTTTTTTTACTAGATATATACCATAAAAATTTCATATGTATAGTAATTTGAGCAGTCAATTGTTTTTTTTTTCCTTAACATTCTCCAAGTCATTTTACATGATTCATAAGTCATTTTACATGATTCATAAAATGAAATGTAAAAATTATTTTCCAGATTATCTTTATTTTCAGATAAAAAGGTAAATGAATCGAGCTGAGTTAAAATTTTAAAGAATAAATTAAACTTGCAAAAAAACTAAATGAGTTCAACTCAAATTTAAAAAAGCTTTGAATTTTGGAGTTTGAACTCGGTTGAAGCTCAGTTCAGGTTTGGTTGGACTCAGCTTGAACTCAAAAAAAATTCCATTTTTTATCCCAAGCTGGGGCTCAAGTTGTGCTCATGATCGAATTAGAACACAAAGAAAACAAAAATACACTATAAATATTTAAATGAGTTTCCTAATGAGCTTTCTAAAATGCCCAAATCATTATTCAATTAAAATAAATTAAATTAAAGTAGCAATAAAATAAAGGGTAAGGATTTTTGCACTCCACCCATTTATTTTCACACTCCTTTTTTTTTTTTTTT
>CATIWO010942348.1:0-14494 GCA_949673435.1 Macaranga tanarius
TTAGCAGAATGTGGTTGACTACATTTTGCATAACTTCCTTTAACGTTAACTACGATTTTCTGAGAAAATTGTGGCTAACGTACTGTAAATGGTGGAGAAAGTTTTGGGAGGTGGGAGAAAGAGAAAGGGGGAAGAGAGACAATAAAAAAGAAAAATTAAAAAAAAGAAAAGGGGAGGATTTGGGAAAAAATAAAGAATGTAAAGAAAAGAGCAACGAATACAGGAAGGAAAGAAAAAAGAACAAGAGAGAATAAGACCAATTGACAAAAAAAAAGTTGTAGGAAATCATAGAGATGGCGACTAGGTGAAGGCAGGACTTGGCTTTACATTGTTCTAGGCTACTGTACATGGTTGGAAAAGCTTTTGAGGGCTAAGACAGGGAAGCTGAATTTATTTGTCAACAATAGGGTCATTTTTAATTCTTTCTTTATTTTTTGAATTTCTTCATATTTTAGGTATGTTTAAAGCTTTTACATGGTTTGGGAATCTTAAAAATAACAAATGATTTTACTTCATATGTTTTTTTCTTACGTGATTGTTGTTTAGATTAGAATTTTGCATTATATATCTATGTGGTTATTTATTTTGTGGCAATTGTTTATGTTTAGGTTTTTTAGGAATAGATATATGTGCTTTAAATTGACAGAAGCTTGAATTATCTTTTTACGTTTGTTTTGTTTCAGCACTAGAGGTCACTAAGGCGACACCTCACCATTGAGGTGCCGCCTCTACTTCTATAGGCGAACATACAACTGCCTCACTGTGGTGAGGCGGCCCCTTATGGCCAGGGAATCTCCTGGCGTGGTAGATTCTTATCACCTACGTGTTTGTTCTAACACCTTATATAATTTACTATTATTAGACCTTCTTATATTATTTTGTCTATGTTATGCATCTTGTTAATTGTTTGGTTATCTATCACAAACTAACTCCATTATTTTGTTGGTTTTTTCTTTTGGGTGATCTAATGGATAATTTATTTATAGGCATATGTACTTAGTAGCCTACGAATTACTATTTTCTTAGTTTCCATTATAATTCAGTTCCGTTTCATTTTTATTATGTGTGGAAAAATAGTTGTATTCATTTCTCCTCCCCCCACTTCTTTGTGTACGTTTTATTTATTTCTATTGTTGTTTTATTTATTGTTAATTGTGGATGAATGTGATGTATGGATGTGTGTTGTGATGAACCAAAATAATTACATGCTATGGACTAATTAATAAACTTAGACCTAATTATAAAAATTAGAACTTGTTTGGAGGTAATTGCAATTTTACATGTAAATAAAGAAATAATGAAATAATTAAAAATAATAAAATATGAAATAAAAATGGAGGCCGATAGCATGATCGGGTGGACATTCCAAAAGTTCATACCCAGTTTTCGAATCTAGTCTCTGAGGACGGCTGTTGGGCCCCATAATGGGATCCAGTTATTGTACAGTGTGTCTCAGATTTCACCTGAGTGGCAACTCCATCTCCAACTTAATACTATAAAAGGCCCAAAGTTGTATTTTCTAGTAGGCCCTGAGCCCACACAATATCGTGGTTGCCAAATACTTAGACGCGCATTGAACCCCACCGCCTACAGTGGTGACTCCATTGGAGATAGAGAAATTGATTCCAGTGTTCCGTGCTTTATTATTTTTAATTATCTAGTTATTTCTTCTACATTCTCAACACCTTCTCACATACTATGCACTCAGTTCCAAATAACCAGACAGTAGTTGTTGCTCTACTGCCTGCGTTTCATTCAAACCTAGTGATAGGGTGTATAGCTATTGTCACTCATAGTGTAGTATAATTGAGTACATCATTCGAACCATTTAATAGGGAGACATAAAGAAAGTATAAAGTTGTGGGAGCTTTTTACCTTACCCAAGACTCAAGTCATGTAGTAACTTAGCAACTTTCCTTAGGTTCTTCCCAAAATGCATGTGTTTGATGCTATCTAATAGTCTCATTTATAAAGCTCGAGCCCAATAATGATGGACTATTTTAGGTTAGGCCTTACCACCTTATTACGACCCATCATATTAGACTTTAATTTTATTAAGGAGATTTTCTACTTGTTTGTTAATATCATCTCGAGAGATTTGAATGAACATCGATTTTGTTATCCCCCGATAATAATTAAAATCCAGACCAAAAAATTTTAGGATAAGAGACTCACCATTGAACATATGTATGGAAGAAATAAGGTTAGAAGGTTCACTTTTGTGACTTATTTGTGTTCTTCTTGATTGTAAATAAGTGTAAATACTTGTAAATAACCTGCATTTTATGCATACATGTCACTCATTTCTTTTTAAAATCTATTATTTACAGTCAAAAGTCTCTTCTTGTTTGAGAGCGAATCAAGGACAATTTAGCCCACCAATATCAAGAATCCAAATAATCAATTGAGACCATGTTAAAAGAAAATAGAATGTCGAGACCCTCCAACTTTGATTCTAAGTCTTTTAAACAAGAGATTTTGAAAGAATTGAGGGATGAAATGCAGTAGATGCTCAGAGACATGGTTGCTAAGATAGTAGGAAAGAGGCCTATTGATGAAGAAGACTTTGAAACCAGAATCACTGTTAGTGAGCCACTCAAGGAAAACTAAAAGCAACAGGAGATTCAAATGAACCATAATAGATGAAAGACATGAAGAACTAAATGGATCAGCTACATACCGCAATGAAAAAATATGGGCTCAACTATGATTTTGCTAACCTGCATCTGGAGGAAGAGGAACCACTACCCCCAAAGTTCAAGTTTCCAGACATTAAGAAGTATGATGGGACCGAGGACCCTCACCTTTATCTCTGGCAATATGTCACTTTCATGAAGCCTACTAGACTGACTAAGGTACAAATTGTTAAATAATTTTTGATGTCATTGACAGGAGCTGTTGTTAAGTGGTACTATACTATAGATTCATATGTTTAGCAGAACTAGAAGGAGCTGTGTTCAGTGCTCATTAAACAGTACGAGGCTAAATTCTTAGTTTGAAGTCTCTCTTTAAGAGTTTCAAAATATAAGGTAGGGACCTAATGAATCATGCACGAGCTTATTAACTAGATGGAGGGAAAAACTAGTCCAGATGAAGCATAGACTGATAGAATCAGATCAACTGCTTATAACTACAGAAGCTTGCATTCCACCTCTGGCTAACAAGCTGAAGAATATGGACATAAAAACTTTAAAGAGCTATACCGCTTTGGAGTGGAAATTGAAGCTGACTTAAAGCTGAGTACTCAATAATAATTTTTATTATTGTATCTCATAGTTGTAATAATTTAGAACAAGTGATTTGCTGCAACTTTTTTTTTATTTTGTACTAATAAATATCAAACTGCTCAATTTATATGATTATGATTTTTTTATGATTGTGTACACTATGTTATACTTGAATGAAAGAGAGAAAAAAAGAAAAAAGAACAAAAAAAGAAACCTCATCGAATAAAAAAGAAGTTAAATGTCAGGATTGACTTTCAGTCTTCCTTTGGGCATCACAAACCTTAGCTTTTTCTCTTTATAAAATAAATTGGTCATTTTTAAAAAAAAGGGATGAGAAGAAGAAAGAAATAGAGAAAAGAAAAGAAAAGAAGAAAAAGAAAGAAAAAGAAAAAAAAAAAGAAAAAGGAAGTAAAATAGAAAAAAAAGGAAGAGTAAGGACGAGAAATAAGGAAAAGAAGAGAGAAAAAATCCTTATCTATAACGCCATCTACTAATACCACCCACACTTGAAGAGCCAACCATGTTTATCTTCTAGCACCCAATTTCACAAATCGTTCCTAATCACCAACGATGTCAATTCCAAAGGTTCAAAATAAAATTCCTTTCAATTGTGAGCTAAAAAAATAATTGATCAGAAAATCCACAAAGGGCTTATCAATAACAGGCATAATGTAGCGTGCACAGTTATAACGAATGAGTGACCATATAAAATAGGCATGATTGACATGAGGTTAGCACATGAAGTGTCAGATATGGACTTTTTGAATCACCAGTAAATTCATGTGATTGACAGTTAAAGTGGCAATACAAACATCAGATAGTTAGCAATACAAACATCAAGCAATTAGTGGCAAGAACATCACAGCAATATGGACATCAGACAATTAATTGTAAGAGCACTAGGCAGACTAACAACGTGCACAATAGAAAATAGTGGTTAATCATCAGCATGACTTTGTAACCACCCAGCTAAGTTGAAAACCCCCTGAAAGAGGATAAACTAGGCAAAAGAAGGAAAATGAATAAAAAAGAAAAGACCGAGTTAGGTTTGAAAACTCTCAAAAGAGAGCGGCCTAGACAAAAGAGGGAATATAAAATAAAATTAGTTACAATTTCAATTTGGGGGCAATTATGTGAGCTTCGAGAGTGATAGAGTATCTTATTAGGGAAAATGAAGTGTCTCATTTACATCAAGCGCAATCACAGTAGTCCTGTAACAATAAAGCATTCTTAAAGCATAATCTAGAATGGGTAGTTATTGTTGTCATCATCCCAATCTAACCATTAAAAGTCTCAATTTTTATTTTCATTATGTAACATTGGTCTCAATAGCAGTCTATGATGGACTCAATTTTCAAATTTGGATTTTATGATAGAAGGAAGACTGATCCTAAAGATAAGCTCTAAACAGAAGAAGCATTTGGTTAGTTAATGTATACAAAGTCATTCAAAACCATTCGTTCTCCAACTAATAGCTCATGCACACATGAAATTATTTTACAAAATTACTTTTAAATCTCATGCATACACGTATAGAATAATGCATCTTTTCCCGCATCACACGAGGTTGTGTTGTCAAAATCACTTTCAAGATTTCAAAAATCATGATTATGCATGCATCAGCTCCGTTATTTATAAAATGTGTTTTTCAAAGGTCAACAACCGTCCTATATAATCTTTCGAGAAATGAAATCCCGCCTAGCCTCAAATAGTTATATGACTTATTTTATTGAACCCGCTAGGTGCCTCAGAGGCTACGTGGAATATTATGTTTGTTCCTACCTAATGCCTAAATGACTAAACAACACATTTTATTTATCCTCGCCTAATACCTAGATGGCTATACGACGTATTTTATTTGTCCTCGCCTAATACCTAGATGGCTAAATGGCACATTTTGTTTATTCCTGCCTAATGCCTGGATAGTTAAACGATAAATTTTGTTTGTCCTCACCTAATGCCTAGATGGCTATACGGCATATTTTACCTAGATGGCTAAATGGCATATTTTGTTTGTTCCCGCCTAATGCCTAGATGGCTAAACGACATACTCCAGTTATCCTCGCTTAATGCCTAGATGGCTAAATGGCACATCTTAGTTGTCCTCACCTAATGCCTAGATGGATGGCTAAATGACACATTTCAATTATTCTTACCTAATGCCTAGATGGCTAAACAACACATTTCAGTTGTTATTGCCTAATGCCTATATGGCTAAACGATACATTTCAATTATTCCTGCCTAATGCCTAGATGGCTAAACGGCACATTTCAGTTGTTCCTGCCTAATGCCTAGATGGCTAAATGACACATCTCAGTTGTCCTCGCCTAACACCTAGATGGCTATATGATATATCTCAGTTTACCTCGCCTATCGCTAAAAGTGGTTATAAGGCTTTTATCTTTTAACACAAAGGTACTATTTCCTTTGAGAAAAAAAACCTCTTAATTTTGTACATTAAGGTTGATGGTCTAAAATTATTTTCAAAAACCTCTTGATTTTGAACATCAAGGCTGATGAGA
This sequence comes from Macaranga tanarius, assembly GCA_949673435.1. Classification (NCBI taxonomy): domain Eukaryota; kingdom Viridiplantae; phylum Streptophyta; class Magnoliopsida; order Malpighiales; family Euphorbiaceae; genus Macaranga; species Macaranga tanarius. Next base: position 5,751 of record CATIWO010942348.1, read on the forward strand.
ATGGTTTAGGATGTCCTCTTGGATAGTTGACTCCGAGAATAATGGACAGAAACCTTAGCAGTAAGTCTCTAACCCCTTGATTTGTACATCAAGATTGACGACATGAGACTACTTTTTTTTTATTAAAATCCTCTTGATTTTGAAAGCAGCAAGGTTGACGGAATAAAATCAAAATCTTTTCTAGACATCTGGCTCTAAAAATTATAATCTTTTCTCAATTATTTCAATCCGAAGATCAAAAAATAAAAATCTGCATCTTTTTTTTATGTTTGCATCTACACTTTTTCATAAATCATTACAATAATTGAATGTGCTTTTTCATAAATCTCATTACATTGATTGTATTTTGATTTTTAAAAAAGCAAGGGGCAAACTGTTGACACTTGGGTTGGCCTAACCCAAGAGCGAAAGACCAATAATGAAAGTCTAAGCGAAAGACCAATAAGCCTGAAGTTCCAGCCCATCTAACTGTTAGTGTAGATGTGCCCTAGGGCCATTATTGTATGTAAACATTGTATATTTATCCCTATGGTAATGAAATATTCATTTAAATTAAGTGTTAAGTTTATTTAAAAATTTACCCTTAGTATTATGTTGAATGAGTTTATTATCAAGAGTTGATAATATGAGTGACAAACTCATTTTGTACATATGCTATAAATGTTCGTAGTCGTTAGATTAATATAAGGATAGTATTAATCCCTAGACTATCACCTCTGTCTATTTTCCTTGATCGGTATGTGATATCGATAGTGAGAGGTAGTGAGTCTTATGCTACTTAATATGAGATATTAGAATAGACATATGGATACTCATATGATGGGTGGATCGAACATGTGACATAAGATTTATGATTGCATGGATATTCACTTTAGTCAACAATTATAATCTTGGATATAATGGTGCATATGGTTCTTTGACCTGAGGCGACACGATCATCCATATATGGTTGGTTAGAGTTTGTTGCCACTTACATACTTATGCTAGCCACGTATAGGTATATGGCGTATGGTGACTCTAGTTGGTTATATGTAGGGATGAGTGATCGGCCAAGATGGAATTCATTACCTAGAGTGAACTGGGATAAGATCATATGCTATCTAAGTTATTCTTAATGAATAAGTACCTGACCAAGCGAAACTTGACTTACCTGAAAAGAGTTTTGGTGCTAGAAAGAGTTTCTAGTAGAAGTCATATTTTATCGAGAATTGAACTTAAGATGAGGTCATATGATTCAGGCAATTAGAGTTTGACTAAATCGTGACTCTAGCCAATATCTGGATCTTGTAATGAAGGGAAATTTAATGCATGGTAATTGTGTTCTATAATTCTTGTAGATCTACATTAAGCATTTATTTCTATTTGGGTAGTTATGATATCTATGTTAGGGGTCACTCATGACCTATGGAAACTAAATGTGATTAATTGGGATTTTCACATTTAGGATGGAAAAGTGTTTCCATAATATTAAGTGTTAATATTATTTTCCATTGCTATTTAGATTTGAACCTAGTAAGTCACACACACACAAGGGTTGCACTTGTGGAGATTAATATTAATTTGATTATTAATTAAAGAGTTTAATTAATCAATTAAATTAATTGAATTGGATTTGCATGTATACAGGGATCTAACATATTTCAAAATCTAAATTCAAAGATTGGGACTTAATTACAATTAACTAAATATTAATTTGGACTTGATTTAATATAAGTATTAAGTTCAAGGACTAGATTAATATTTATCTCCAAATGCATTCATAAGATGAGCCATGAGATGGACCATGTATGTTAATAAAGAAGGACCATAAGATGGACCATATATGTTAACAAAGATGGACCATGAGATGGACTATATATATTGATAAAGATGGGCCATGAGATGGACCATAAATATTCATCAAGATGGACTTGAAATGAACTTAAGATAGGGCTTTATTTAAAGAGTTTAAACAAGCCCATAAGTTGTCTAGTTTGGTATGGAGTGGGCCTTCTCTAAGTATAGAGAAGCCCATAAACCAATAACCTTAGCCCATATCCATTAGAGTGTTAATGATATCAAGGTTAATGTTATCCATGTAACCAAATACCACCCACTCACTTGTAAAGCCAAGCTATGCATATAGATAAAGTGTAAGATACTCAATCTATCAAATGCATATATCTTGAGTGTGAGACACTCAAGCTATACATATGTGACTTGAGTGTGAGACACTTAAGTTGTTATTATTATAATAATATTAGTTTTGTTTAAGTTAGTGAAGGGTGTAGAGACAATACTCTAACTCCTCATAACTATTATCACATTGTATTTTATGTTGATAGTTAGTGGAGTTTGTAGAGACAACCAAGCCAACTAACTCCATTTGCACATTAGAGAGCAATTTGATATTCTAATAAAAGAGAAAATAAGGATTGAGAGTGTCTTCTTCCTTCTTATTCTTCAAGTGTAGAGAATTCAAATATACACAAGAGTTGTGTGCTTTTAAGTTAAAGCCATTATTGTACAAGAGTTGTACAAGTTTAAAGTCCATCATCCATTAGAGTTTGCATCTTTGTTCCATACATTCAAGCTTAGAGTGGCTCTAAAAAGCTCTTAGGTCATCAATTAAAAGAGGCTTATGGGTAGAGCTCAACCATCCTTAAAGATCAACCTTGTGCAACTTGTGTGTTTCAAGCTAGAGGCTTCATATTTAGGGAGCTTGAAGCTTATAGATCAATTAAACCAAAGCTTATTAAGCGTGCTACTAACTTGAAGTATTTTAAGTGTTACCAAACTCTTAATTGCTAGGTCTTATATTATGAATGCATGACTTGATTGTTTGTTGTTAATATGTTAACTTTGATGCATGTTTAGCTATGTAAGAATGCATATGATATGACCTATGGGCTTGAATAGATTCATGTATTCATGCAAGAGTTGCATGTATTGATACAAGAATTGCATGCAATCAAAATTTTAAAATTCTGCATGTTTTTGGTTGCCTATGAATCTAATCCCTTCACTAACAAGCCCACAACCCGCCAAAACCCTTAAAGCCCATGAAGCCCATCTAATAAAAGCTAATAAGATGGCACCTTTACGATAATGAGGCGGTGCCTCAACAATGCAGGGCAATTTTTTTAACAGAATGTGGTCGACCACATTCTGTATAACTTCCTCCAACGTTAACCTTTAAGATAAAAAATTATGGCTAACATGCTGCAAAAGGTGGAGAAAGTTATAGGAGGTGGGAGAAAGAGAAAGGAGAAAATGAGAGAATAAAAATGAAAAATCAAAGAATATAAATGGTGAGGATTGAGGAAATAAATCAAGAACATAAAAAAAATAAAAAAGGTACAAGAAGAAAAAAGAGCAATGAAAACAGGGAGGAAAGAAACAAGAACATGAGATAATAAGACCAATTGACACAAAAGAGCTATGGGAAATCATAGAGATGTATGACTTGATGAAAGTAGGACTTGGCTTTACACTGTTCTGGGCTACTATATATGGTTGGAAAAGCTTCTGATGGCTAAGACATAGAAGATGAATTCATCTATCAATAGTAGGATCTTTCTTAATCCTTTCTCTATTTCTTAAATTTCTTCATATTGCATATATGTTCAAAGCTTTTTCATGGTTTGGGAATCTTAAAAATAACAAATGATTTCACTTCATGTGTTTTTTTTTTCTTACGTGATTGTTGTTTAGTTTAGAATTTTGTATTCTATATCTATATGATTATTTATTTTGTGGCAATTATTTATCGTGTAGGTTTTTTAGGGATAGATATGTGTGCTTAGAATTGACAAAAGCTTGAATTGTCTTTTTACGTTTATTTTGTTTCAGCACCAGAGGTCGCTGAGGCGATGCCTCACCATTGAGGCGCCGCCTCTACTTCCGTAGGCAAATATATAATCGCCTCACTATAGTGAGGTAGTGCCTCATCTGCGTGGCCAGGGGGGTCTCTTGGCGCGGCAGATTCTTATCACCTGCGTGTTTATTCTTACACCTTATATAATTTACTATTATTAGACCTTTTTATATTATTTTTGTCTATGCTATGCATCTTGTTAATTGTTTAATTATCATAAACTAACTCCATTATTCGGTAGGTTTTTTCTCTTTTGAGCGATTTAATGGATAATTTATTTATAGGCACATGTACTTCGTAGCCTACGAATTTCTTTTTTTTTTTTAGTTTCCATTATTATTCAATTCCGTTTCATTTTTATTGTGTGTGAAAAAATGGTTGTATTCATTTCTCCTCCCCCACTTCTTTATGTGCTTTTTATTTATTTCTGTTGTTTTTTTATTTATTGTTAATTATAGATGAATGTGATGTGAGGATGTGTGTTGTGATGAACCAAAATAATTGCATGCAAAAATGGAATAATTAATAAACTTGGACCTAATTGTAAAAATTGGAACTTGTTTGGAGGCAATTATAATTTTGTATGTAAATAAAAGGAATAATTAAAAAAAATAAAACATGAAATACAAATGGAGGCTGACCGTAAGGTTGGGTGGGCATTCCAAAAGTCCATACCTAGTTTTCGGATATAGTCTATAAAGACGGCTGTTGAGCCACTCCGTGAGATCCAATTGTTGTACAGTGTGTTCCAGATTTCACCCGAATGGCGACTCCATCTCCAGACTTAAGCCCATAAAAGGCCCAAAATTATATTTCTTAATGGGCCTTGAGCCCACACAGTGTCATAGTTGCCAAATACTTAGGCACACGCTGAACCCTGCCGTCTACAATATTAGAATGACAAATTTTTAAATTGATCATTTATATGTAAGAAAATAAAAAATATATTCTTATAAAACTAAAAAATTGATTAAACCATTAACAAAGCATTTATAATTTTTTTATATTTATTATTATAATAAATTAATTAATTTTCTTTTTTTAATATTATAAAATATGGTACTGATTTGTTATAAAAATAAACCACAAGTTCAAATATAAAACTGCGTAAATATTTTTTTTCTAAAAAAAGTGATATGATTAAAATACCTTTTGCTACGTCATCAGTTTTAACAGCATTAGATGATTTGACTCTATTTGCTAACGGTTTGAAACACAGGGTACCAATTTGTTAGGATTGAAACCATAAGTTAAAAAGTGATTAGGATTGAAATCACATTGTACTTTTTGTAGTTTTTTTATAAAAAAAGGGATAATTGCATTTTTGGTGTCTCAACTTTTTAAATTTTACTATTTTAATGTCTTAAAATTTTTTTTAATTCAATTAAGTGTCTAAACTTCTCAAAATAGCAACAATATAGTGCTTATGGTTAATCTTCTCTTGTTGGAGTAATGACTGTGCACTAATGGGACCCACTTTCTCCATGACATGTACACCACCTTATATAAAAAATAATAAACAAACAAAAATAACCTTGGAAAGAAAAAGACAATGAATCAAGCCTCCACAACAATGGTATCACCTCTCCTCTTCTTCCTCTTCTTGTTAATCTCTACTCCGATGCCAAAAACCTAGATCTCTTTTCACTCTTAACAGCAGCTCTATTCTCACTACCTTTTCTCTCCTTTATCTTTTTTCTAGAAACTTAACAACTCAGGCCAGACAAAGTAGGTCCAAACCTATAAGGTCCAACTTTCTCTTCATTATCGTGGCCCTTTTGATTTTGGCGCAAGTAGAGATGTGCAATCAGAAATTTGGGTCAGGTTATGAATCAAAAATTTTATAGAATTAAAAATCAAACCAAAACCAAAATTTTAAGAGGATGTTCAGTTTAATTTTCAGATAACCAATTAAATAATAAAAAATGAAAAGAAAAGATATAATGGTTCAATGTTTGCTGCGTGCGTCATAGTCCTTGTGGGACTCAAGTTTGATTCCCAACTATGCTAATTTCAATTTTTTCCCTTCATTTTCTTTCAAGGTCTTTGAAGGTATAAAAGGTCTTTGAAGGTACAAAAGAAAAAAGGAATAAGTACAATTTTATACCATGTGATTTTACCTTTTGGCAAAAGTAGTTTTATAGTTTTTTTGATATTTAAGTACCATGTGTTTCATATTTTTTACACTTTTATATTCTTCTAACCAATATTTTTTTGAGATAAATGCATTAATATTACAATAATATGAATTTTTAATGCTAAAATCATACAATGATTAATATAATATTCAAGTAACTACAGTAAACTCACAACAAATCAAGTTTAGACATATTTTTAATTTTATTATGAATAAAAAAGAATAATTTTTAAAATAAATTTATAATATTTTTAAAAATAACTAATTAATTAAATTAATTGTACATCATATATAGAATAAATTTATAATTAAAATTTGATATTATATCAATGTTTTCTCATAAAATAATGATGATATTAATTAGAAAGGTACTAAAGTGTAAAAAATATGAAATACATGATATTTAAATGTTAAAAAATCACAGGACTAGTTTTACTAAAATGCAAAAATACAGGTATAAATTTGTACTTAATCTCAAAAAAATTACTTTGCTGCACATGGGATTCAAACTCACTGCTTCAACCAATAAATACAAAAACACTCACCACTTAGCTACAACTATGGTTATAACTGATATATTTTAGTTACTTATATATATAATATTCAGTTTTTCAATTGGGTCAGTTCCGACTGAAAATTTACAAATGAAGAAAATTAGAAACTGAACCAAATTTGGTCAGTTCGGTTCAAATTTTTGGGAGTGGTTGGATTAGGGATATAATCGAGTCGAGTAGAGTCGACACAATGTTAAACTCGAGCTCAACTCAGTTTTAAAACTCGTGGCTCGAAACTTGACTAGAATTCGATCGAGCTTTATTTCAAAACTCGAGTTTGACTTAATAGAAAGTAAACATACTCAAGTTCGACTCGGCTCGGCTTGATAATAGATATGATTTTCAAATTTCTAATTTCTTTTGCTAAATTAGTCCTCTTAATTTGGTATTTTATTTTACATTATTAATCATTGCTAAAAATTCTTAAAATATATATATGGAGTAACAAAAACATACAAATTTACAAAAAAAAAAAAATTCAAACGATGAATATAAATAAGAAGACTATAATACAACCATCAAGATCCAATCCACTCAGCCAACCAAATTCACCATCTCATAACACAAATCATTAAGTTTTGATGAAAGATAAAAGATAAGAAAACAAAGTAGTTTTAAAACTAAGTTTTTTTTAGGTATATGGATAGTTTCCAACCCTATTTATCACAAATCAAATAAAAACAAAAAGCAGAGCATTAATAATGTTATAGTGGTTCCATCCAACTTCAAATAATAGCCAACCTAATAGGTAATGCCCTAATTTCATCACCAATAACATAAATTGATCAAATTTTTTTAAAAAAAAGAAAAAAGCTTTACCCACTAGATTTATAAGAAACAAATACGAACGTGGCTAACTCATGCCAAACCCATATACAATGTTGATTCCTCACTTAGGATCATTCACAATCAAGCAACTAAAAGAATGTGTGATTATATAACAATTAAAAGTGCAAAATTTCAAAATTTTTATTGCATGAAACATTTGTATCAAACACAAAATATATCTATGCCTATAGATCATATCACATGGCAAATATATAACTAAACATGCATCAAGGACAAGATGATACATCAACAATCAACCAAGTCATGCATTCATAATATAAGACCTAGCAACTAAGGGTTTGGTAATACTTACAAAACTCTAAGTTGGTAGCACGCTTGATAAGCTTTAGTTGATGTTGATCTATAAGCTCCCAGCTCCCCAAATGTGAAGCCTCTAACTTGATACACACGGATTGCATAATGAAGACCTCCAAGGATGGTGAAGCTCTATTCACAAGCCTCTCCTCTTTGACCCAAGGTGCTTGCAAGAACCCTTCAAGCTTGGATGTATAGAATAAGCAAGCAACCTCTAATGTATGATGGACTTGTAGTTGTACAACTCTTGTACACCAATGGCTTTTTAGTAGAAAGTACACAACACTTGTGTATGTTTGAATTCTCTACACTTGAAGAAGAAGAAGGAAGAAGACACTCTCAATCATTTTCTCTCTTTTGTTAGAATATCAAAATGCTCTCAAATGTGCAAATGGAGTTGTTAGTTGGTTGTCTCTACACGCTCCACTAATTATCAACATAACTAATATGATAATAGCTTGAGTATCTTATACTCAAGCCATATTCATAGCCATAGCTTAAGTATCTTATAATCAAGCTATATGCATTGCTATAGCTTGAGTATCTCATACTCAAGCTAGATGCATTTGATAGATTGAGTATCTCATACTCTATCTATATACATGGCTTGGCTTTACAAGTGAGTGGGTGGTGTTTGGTTACATGGATAACCTTAGCCTTGATATCAATAATACTTAATGGAAATGGTCCAAGGCTATAGGCATATGGGCTTCTCTACACTTAGAGAAGGCCCACTCCATACCAATAGTTAATTTATGGGCTAATTTAAACTCTTTAAATAAAGCCCATGCAAAAGTCTGTGTCAAGTCCATCATTATCAATGTACTAGGTCCATCTCATGGCCCATATAGAAATACATTAGGAGGCAAATATTAATCTAGTCCTTGAACTTAATATCACATATTAAATCAAGTCCAAATTAATATTTATTTAATTACTATTAAGTCTCAATCTTTGAATTTAGATTTTGGGATATGCTAGATCTCCGCATACGCGCAAATCCAATTGAATTAATTTAATTGAATAATTAAACTCTTTAATTAATAATCAAATT
>CATIWO010942392.1:0-7500 GCA_949673435.1 Macaranga tanarius
CGGCGATAATGTCGGCGCCGACAGCGCAGCGCGCACCGGCCGGAAGTAGGAGGCGGCTGCCGTGATGGCCTCCGGGTCCGGGTAGAGCTCCAGGAGCGTGCTCAGCCATCCCGCGGCGAAGGTGGGCTCAGGGGCCCGCACGGCGCTCACCCACCCATCTGGCGACGAGCATGGCGTCGGCGCGACGCTGTGGGTCCTGCAGACTGAGACCGCCTCGGTCCCTCGGCAGCAACAGCACCTCGTAGGGCACCCGCAACCTCCTGCCGGCCCAGATGAAGGCCCCCACCGGCCTTGCGGAGCTGCCTGCCGACCTCCTTGGGCATGGGGACGACGGCGGCCACGTGCCACAGCAGCGGGAGGGCGTAGGTGTGCAGGTACTCTACGCGCTGCATGGTGGTGGTGGTGAAGGCCCTCAGCCGCGCGTCGCCCAGGACGGCCCGGACCGCTCCGACGTGCCGCGTCCAGTTGGCCTTGGGCATGGCCGAGACCCTCGGCCAGAAGGTCACTCCCAGAACCTTCATCTCCGCGACTACCGGGAATGGAAGGCGGGCACCGGCCGACCAGGAGGCCAGCGGCATGGCCACGGACTTGGCGGCGCTGGTTCTTAGGCCGGACTCCTCCCCGAAGTCCTCCAGGACCTCCTCGAGGACGGCGACGTCAGCAGTTGAGTCGGGGACGATCACCGTGTCGTCCACATAGGCGGACACGGCCAGGCGGTGCTGCTGGTCGATGTCGACCGCCGGCAACCTCTCGGCGAGCACGCGCACCAGCGGCGCCATGGCGAAGCCGAACAGCATCATGCTGAGCGGACAGCCCTGGCGGATGCCCCGGCCCAGCTGCACGGGGGCGGAGAGCTTGCCGGCGACCTGGACCCTGGTGGTCGCCCCCTCGTACATGGACCTGAGCAAGAGCTGCACTTGAGTGTCGACTCCATGCTTACCCAGGATGGTCCAGAGGTACGAGTGGCAGATGGTTTTGAAGGCGCCGGCGACGAGGTCCCGGACGTCGAGCAGCGCGCCATGCATGGTCCGGCTGGAACCCGGCCGCACCTGCATCGGATGGAGGATGGCTTCCTGGACGGCCTCTAGCCTCTTGGCGATCACCCTCGACAACACCTTGCCGTCGGCGTTGAACAGGGTCACTGGTGGTGGTGACCTTGACCTTCTTTGGGATGAGGACGAGGACCCCCCGCCGGTGGCTGTCGGCTACGGTTAGAGCCTCGTTTACGAAAAGGGCAAATAAAGGGGGGGACTCTGTGCAAAAGTCAATTCGCTATCGCTCGCGCCTAAAAGAAGTGATCACCGCCCGACGGGGGACTTGAACCCACGACCCTAGGATTAAAAGTCCTATGCTCTACCGACTGAGCTAGCCGGGCTGCCGTGAACGTGCTCCAGCTGCTGGAGCGCCCGAAGAAACGTACGCGCGTCGGTCGCCAGCATAACCCCGCTCCCTCCCGCTCGGGGCGAGACGGCCGCCCCCCCATCTTCTTTTCCGAGAAGGCGGCGCTGCTGACGCCGCACCCCGCACCCCGCACCGTCCCGGCCTGTACGGATGAAGTAATCAGGTCTGGGCGTGGCGATCTCGACAGCAAAAAAAAAAAATGGTTTAGAGAATATTTGGTCTGTAGGACGAGAAATTTGAAAAATAAACGGAGCCCCATGAGGATGGATGAAAACTCTCGTCTCTCGTTCGCCTCGCCTTGACGACGAAGAAAAGAGAGTAGGACTGCCGAAACCCGGGATTGAACCGGGGACATTTAGATCTTCAGTCTAACGCTCTCCCAACTGAGCTATTTCGGCTGCTTGGAACTACGACGCCGCCGATCCGATCCCGATAGGCCCGTCGCCTGCGTCGCCCACCAAGTCCACACGTCGCCTCGCGTCCCGTGCCCTGCCTCTCCGCCGCGCCCCGTATCGCGGCCCATTAGCTCAGTTGGTTAGAGCGTCGTGCTAATAACGCGAAGGTCGTGGGTTCGATCCCCCCATGGGCCAGCCTCACTTTCTTTTTACTCATTCACTCACTCACTCCCTCGCCCCTTTTCACCTCGCCTTTTTTGACCGAGCACTTTTTGCACACAGCACTTTGGCACCAGCACTGGCTCCCAGCATACTGCTGGCTGGGGCTTCGGCGATTCGAGTTGAATACTTTTGTCGCGGGAAGTTAATTTTAGTAAAACCGAGCGACAAAAAAAAAAAGAATACTACCGGCACCAGGCGTCATGCTGCGGTGCGGTGCTGCGCACGCCCAGACCCCGCCGCGACGCTTCCGATGTGTTCTCATGCGGAGGGGGAGGCGAGCCGCACCATCGCGCCCGAACCGCGGGACCCGGTCAGGCCGATTTGCAAAAAAGACGACCGCTTCTCAACCTCTATGCGTGTGGCCTTCGATAGCTCAGATGGTAGAGCGGCGGACTGTAGTTGGAAAAACAAAGCATGGCGTGCAGACATCCGTAGGTCGCTGGTTCAAATCCGGCTCGAAGGAGTATCTTTTTTGACCGTCTATTCTCTCCGGTGTACCTTGACCTGCTTCTCGGGCGTCCGTCCCGTTCCTCTCTGCCTGCTCAGACGTTATTTGTCCTTTTACACTACTTTTCAAAATACGCAACGATCCACTCGCGTGGAGAATAACAAGGGGAACGGAATAAAAAAAAAAAAAAAGAAACTTCCCGTACCGGGAATCGAACCCGAGCCTCCTGGGTGAAAGCCAGGTATCCTAGCCACTAGACCATACGGGATACATGCAGGGACTTGCGCGCGCACCAACCAACACAGTGCCGGGGCTGCGCCTGCACCGTCCATCGCGAAAAGAGAAGAAGAAGGAAAAATAGCTGAGCGCGCCATTCTCGCCAAGGGATCATACAGGAAAGTGGGTGTCCGTATCGAGTCAGTTTCTGGTTTCTGGTCGCGACCAGAAACTCGACCAGAAACCTCCGCCATAGTTTCTGTCGGCCATAACACCTTACACTTCGATATCTGGTTTTCTGGTCGCGACTAGTAATTCGGAACCGCCATGACTAGAAAACTTTTTGAAACCCTGTGCGACTAGAAAGCAAAAACCAGAAAACTGGAAACAGAAACCAAAAAGAAGAAAGCACAGGTTCCGGGTTTGAAGACAAACGGGAAACGGAAAAGTAGCGTGGTGCGGAAGCTGGCCGGCGGCGTCCGTGCCGCCCTGCTCAAGGCCCCGTCCGTGGACGCGGCGACGCGGCGCGTTTTCTTCTTCTTTCGGCTCCCGATCGGGATTGAGAATGCACGCTCCGGCGAACGAGGACGAGCTGCCATCAGGGATGCAGCAATCGTTCCCCGTCGGCTTGTGGAAGAACAAGGGAAAAGAAAGAGAAAAAAACAGACCAGGCGAGTCAGTACAGCAATAAAAAAACGAGAAATTTCGTTTTTATTCCATTTTCGTTTTTCACAAGCAGGCAAAGTAAAAACGGGAATGAAATGGGTGACGAACATAAAGAAGTGCCCTCAGGGAGATTCGAACTCCCGACCCCCGGTTGTCTCGGTTCCGACAATTACAAGACCGGTGCTCTAACCACTGAGCCATGAAGGCGGGATGCTACTTGGGCGTAACTCTGGGCTGCGATGGTCTTGGGCCGGCGCGCTCGGCCGACGGGGTAACGAATCGGATATTATTGTCTGCCAGATTACCCTTTAACCTCCCAGACGGCACTGGATTTACGCTAATTACCCGACGATTTTTCGGGATTTCCGCGGTTAGCCGGAGCGTTGTCTGGCAGGATCACCCTCAGGCTGTCAGCCGGATTACCGGGTAAAGGGATTGATTTGCCCCTCGGCGTCATCGCCCGTCACCACAGCGTCAGGATGGCCGAGCGGTCTAAGGCGCCAGACTCAAGGAGCGATCGCCCTTGCCCGCTCCAGGCGGGTCCGAGACTTCTGGTCCTCATCTGAGGGCGTGGGTTCAAATCCCACTTCTGACATTCATCTTTTGCGTAGCGCGACTTTTCTCTTGTTTCCCCAACCCACACACAGCGCCCCGGCATGGGCCGTGGGCTAGCTTCGCCGCTTCGGGATCGGGATGGTTTTCGTGCTCTTTTTTGTGACGCTGCCATTTCTGATGCCGGTGAAGACGCGAGCGACCAAAAATATCGCGAGTACCCCTGGAGGGACTCGAACCCTCAATCCCCGGTTTAGGAAACCGATGCCTTATCCATTAGGCCACAGGGGCAGTTACAGAACCCCTTGGCCCGCTGAGAGGAAGCGACAGGGGCGGACTTCTCCGTCGGTCTGGCAGTGCGGCCGGCCTACAACGTGGCACGGACGATGGGCACTTTATGGCGCCTGCCGTTCCCGGAACGTGCATAGGCAGCAGAGTGGCGCAGCGGAAGCGTGCTGGGCCCATAACCCAGAGGTCCGAGGATCGAAACCTTGCTCTGCTATCTTTTTGCGGGACGTTTCGCTCCAACTGGACCCCAATATTCTTCGTTCACCAGGGTGAAAAATAGAGGGAAAACATGAGGAACATGCTTAAAAAACTGAAAGGGAGGTAAGCAAACAAAATTAAGGGGGCATCCGGGTTTGAACCGGGGACCTCTCGATCTGCAGTCGAATGCTCTACCACTGAGCTATACCCCCTTCGTGCCAGGCACAACGTCGGCACGTGGACGCGAATCGCACTCGCTCGCGGGGGCGCAGTCGCGGCGGGCGTTTTGATAGACTAGAGTAACCAATCTCAGTGTGAAAAGAAAAAAAAAGGAGGAAACAAACTGAGTTTTCTGTTGAAGCCAGTAGTCGTCCTCCAGTTTAAAAGAATGCCGGGTCGTGAGAGGAAGTGCGACGGTACAGCGTTCGACCGATCCCATGGTTTTTCTCTTCTCAGCGGGATGGTGACAGGAAGGGGGTGTAGCTCACATGGTAGAGCGCTCGCTTTGCATGCGAGAGGCACGGGGATCGATACCCCGCACCTCCAGTCTTCACTTATGCCTCTTCTCAAAAGTGTATTGAGAAGGTAGGTGGGGAGGAGGGGTGTAACGGAAATAATAATAAGAAGAAGGCGAGACAGAAGCAAAAACAACAAATAAAGAGAAGAGAATTAAGACGCGAACGCGGACGGTGGCGCTCCGCAAGGAGGCGCTCTGTCCCCTTTCGCCACCGGGGTCGATGCGGAAAGCGGCGGTCGTACGCCGCCGGGCTGTGGGCGGCCCGGGCCTGCTCGTTAACTCGCGCGGCTGACTCGCGGGGCCGGCCCTACCGAGTCCGGCGGTCGCGGCAGTCTGAGTCACCGCTCGGTGCCACGCTCAGAAACGCATAGATCTTTCGCCTTTTACTAAAGATTTCCGTGGGCGTGGTGCATCTGAACGAGCATTGTCTCTATTTTTGTACGGCCCTGCTGCACTGCGGCGGGGCTCATAACGACGTCTGAGAAAGAAAGAAAAAAAGAAGTCACCACGAAGCAGGGCGGGTGGCACGCATCCTCGTGACGCGTCGGTGGGAGCCATGCGGAAACAGTGTCCCCCGGCAGTAAATTGACTCTCATTTTCGTGTTGAACCAATGCACGCGTATACCGGTGTCGCGGGCCGATTTTTTCTCCCATTTTCCTTTGTTTTGAAGCTTTACCGCTAGTCCCTCGCAACGGAAAGAATTCAAGAAAAAAGTTTTAATTGTTTCTTCTCGCGTGGGACGCGCTGAGGATTTCCTCTTCTCGGCTCGTACATCTGCAAAACGTATGCCCCGGGTGAGGATCGAACTCACGGCCTTCAGATTATGAGACTGACGCGCTGCCTACTGCGCTACCGAGGCTGACACAATGTAGTCGCCGTGATTCTCGACGGCAGCCTGCGCGATAGCGCGACGTCAGTGAAAAAAACATCGACAAAAGATGGTGCAGACGTGACCCCGACGTGATTTGAACACGCAACCTTCTGATCTGGAGTCAGACGCGCTACCGTTGCGCCACGGAGTCGTTCCGATCTGACAACGCGATAGGGAAACTCATGGCGTGCCGAGAGACTAGCCATAACAGCGCAAGCGGAGTGGAGGGGGACCCCAGCAAAATTAGCTGATTCCGCCCGGGATCGAACCGGGGGCCTTCTGCGTGTGAAGCAGACGTGATAACCGCTACACCACGGAATCGCTACGCAAACTGATTGATTTCACGCTGAAAGCACAGGAAGTTATTTGTTCCACAGCTACATGAGTTTTCCATGCATGCATTGATGGATCCGGGGTAACAGGGTTTGCGTTCCCCATTCTCGTGGCTCGGATCTAGGAATGCACGATAAAACTCAACCAAAATCGTCCCTGGTCTTTTCGAGCGCTGGAGTGGTGTCTTGGTGGGCCGCACCACAAGGCCGGCGATCCATCCAGAGGGACAAACAACTCTTATGGGCCCGATTCCGCACTCGACTGCCGAGCCGCCGAGGCCGGTGACTGGCGAGCCGGGCACGGAGACTGGCCTGCCGCTGGTCCGGCTAGCCGAGCCGAACCGAGCCGAGCCGTGGGGGAAAGGGCGCAACCTGATCAAGTTGCCAACCTAAAACCCATCTGGATCCACCGTTGCGCGTCGGCCGACGCAGGGCAGTGCCAGTGCCAGACGGTCGGTGGCGGGACGCGGTCGGAAGCACCGCCGCGGGCGCTCCAGTGCTGCCGAGGTCTGCCCTGCGTCCTGCGTCCTGCGTCCTGCGTCCTGCGTCCTGCGTCCGCGTCGGCCAGCCGACTTACAGGCTCGGAGTGCAGCCTTTGTTCCGGTCGCCCGTCACGTTATCGTGCGAAGCGACAGTGGTGTAGTGGTTAGCATAGTTGCCTTCCAAGCAGTTGATCCGGGTTCGATTCCCGGCTGTCGCATGCCTTTTAGTGCAGTTTCCCTAGTACTTTTTACCCAAAAAATAATAAAAATAATCCCCAATAAATGTCGTTTGTTGCTTTTCTAGCACTTGTGCGCCAACTTGGTTTCACACCTGCATGGGTCAGCTGAATCGCCGAATCGATGCCATCGTTCGTGTTTGGCCTGGCCTCGGGGAGCTTGGGTGCGGGCGGCTGTGCCTCGCCACCAACCAGGATTCCGTGGTGTAGCGGTTATCACATCTGCCTAACACGCAGAAGGCCCCCAGTTCGATCCTGGGCGGAATCACGTTTTACTGTCCGTTTTGTTTTCTTCTGCGTTCCTCCGCCGCGGCTGAACCGACATGATGATCGCGGCCGAAGTATGTATCACCGAAACAGCATGGTCACATGGAATCGCGGTAGCGTGGCCGAGCGGTCTAAGGCGCTGGTTTAAGGCACCAGTCTCTTCGGAGGCGTGGGTTCGAATCCCACCGCTGCCAACCTTTTTGCTTTTACGCTGTCGCACTCTTCCTGGTGTTGGTTGTCTTTGGCAAATACGAGAAATTTAAAAAAATAAAAAAATAAAAAATACGAGATTATTGGCGTATTTGTTTGGTTTAGATGTAGAATAAATAACACCCAATTGCATGTAAAAAGTAGAAAGGGTAGCGACCGTGACAGGACTCGAACCTGCAATCTTCGGATCCGAAGTCC
>CATIWO010942392.1:12500-14810 GCA_949673435.1 Macaranga tanarius
CACAACTAACTCTTCCGACTGTTCCTTGTGCGAGAGCATCAGGTCGAGTGCCGTCAGAATGAGCGGGCGCCACGGTCACGATGAGCAGCGCAGCCGTGATCGTATAGTGGTTAGTACCTCGCGTTGTGGCCGCGATAACCCAGGTTCGAATCCTGGTCACGGCAAGGCTGACTCTTCTCTTTTGCGAGGAAGTGGCGTATGTCTTCAGGAAGGTCTCAAAGGTGTCCTGCCAAAATATGAAAATGAATTTTTTGGCCAAAAATTTTGTCAAAGTCAGAAATACTGTATTTTTTAAATGTTTTCCCGCCATCTTCACATATGTTGTAGAGGGAGGTCTAAAGTGTGATCTGGCAGAGTTTAGACAAGGCTTTTTTTTTTTTTTAGCTTCACCTCACCTAACCCAACCTAACGTAACCGTACCTAACCTGAGCCAACAGGCATGGCTCCCTCTCTCCCTCCCCTCCCCCTCCACTCCGCTGCGCGCAGGCAGCCTGACCCACAGCGGCGGCGCTGCTCCCCCCTCCTCCTGCTTCCGGTACGGTAGCTGCCGCTACCGGAACTCAACTCTCACCATTGTACTATTTCCAGCCTGACTTCCGCCGGAACCACGGCGTTTGAGGGAGGCCGCGAACCGGCCCATGTCCAGGGCCCTCTCCTTGGCCAGGAACGTGGTGGCGGTCCCCAGCAGCCAGATGGCCGCGGGCCGCGGCGTGCTGGGCGTCCGTGCGGCCCTTGAATATCGGCCTGACGATGATGCTGGCCGAGACCGTCGTGGGGCTGGCCAGGATGGCTCGAAGCCTTGCCGCCGTCCATGCCCAGATGGTCCGCCGAGCCGGCCCGCACTCGGCCAGGTGGTGGATGGCGGAGTCCTCCTGGCGGCACCGGACGCACTCCGCGCTCGTGGCCATGTTGGCGGCGTGCAGGCGGGCCTGGCAGGGCAGCACGTCGTGCACGACACGGAACCAGGCGTCCCTGGCGTCCCGAGGCAGCAACTTGCAGTGGACGCGCTGCCAGACGTCCGTCCGGATGTGGAGGGGGGGCGTCCATCAGCACCCAGGGCACCGCGTCGCCGATGGCCTCCATGTAGATTTCCTTGGTAAGGTCGCGGCTAGGGCTGTGCGGTGATTCGTTGTACCGGTGAATTTTTCGGTGATTTTAATCACCGATTCACCGAATTGTGTTTTTTAAGTCACCGGTATACCGCTTCCTCAAAATCACCGGCATTTCACCCAATCACCGTTTGTTTCAACCTATTACCGGATTTGTTACGTGCCCATGCCCATAACAAAGTTATAAATATACTCTGACCGTTTTGGTTCGACCCGGTCTTTCGATTTTTATTTCGCTGCCATCCAGCGAGTCTAATCCCGACTCCCCTCTCGTCCTCCATGCGTGAGCGCGCCGCGCCGCGCCGCGCCGCGCCGTCCGCCTTCGAGTCCAAGTCCCGGCCGCCGCCGAGCCGCCGCGTTTTGTCGTCTGCGCTGGCTCGGCTTCGCTCGGATGGCGAGCCTGGGGAGCAGCAGACCCACCATTTCACCACTAGAGCGGTGGCGCAGAGCCTCCGCCTCAGCCTGACAACTCGACGGCTGGGGTTCAGACCCCGGTCACCTCCAACAAGTTTTGCCTTTCTTTCATTGCCGGCGCCGGGCATTGAAGAGGCGGAAAAACACGACCGGCCAGAGCCTACAGCTTAGCCGTGGTCGCTAGAGCACCTGCGACCTCGGTGGGTGTCTAAGACTCCGTTGTACCTTCAGTGGAATGCCGCAGGATGAGGGTTCTAATACTGGGGGGAAACGTGGAACTCTGGCCTTAACGGGGTAGGCCCACTTGAGGGAGTGGAGTTCCGGTGTCGCCGCCCGGAACGGGGAGGGACAGCAGTTGGTGTACTGTGGTAAGTTGGTTCCTCTTTTGCAAATTTTTTTTCTGCTATTTCTGCATTTTTGGAATGAAAAATGAAGTGGGTTAGGTTAGGTTAGGTCGATTTGAATAGCTATTATGAAATAAATTGGCGATCTTTGGAAAACCTGCGATTAAAGTATAACCGGTCTATTTATAATCACCGGTTATTTATTTATCACCTTTCACCGGCGACTTTGGTGGTGTTCCGAGTCACCGACACCGTCGGTGAAATAAAATCACCGCACAGCCCTAGTCGCGGCCCCTCAACAGCGGCGATAATGTCGGCGCCGACAGCGCAGCGCGCACCGGCCGGAAGTAGGAGGCGGCTGCCGTGATGGCCTCCGGGTCCGGGTAGAGCTCCAGGAGCGTGCTCAGCCATCCCGCGGCGAAGGTGGGCTCAGGGGCCCGCAC
>CATIWO010942411.1:0-2500 GCA_949673435.1 Macaranga tanarius
CCGTAGGTGAACCTGCGGAAGGATCATTACCGTACTCACTTGCACAGTGTTTACGTAAAAAACTTTTACAAATCTTTATTCTGAGACGAGACGGACCGCTTGAGGGTGTCGGGCACGGCCTTGTCGGCCTCCGACTCGCCCGATGGTCGAACTCGTAAACGCAAAACGTCGCTCGCTCCGGCCGCGTGCGCGCGCGCCGGCACGACGCCCTCGGCGGGCCCCAAGAGGGGGCCCTCCACCAGAGCGGGCAGAAACGAGTCGTGCCGGTGGTCAGCGTGGCGCACCGGAGCTTGGGACGCGACACGGTAGAGGACCCTTAGAGAGGGTCCGATGAAGTTTCGGTATCGGACGAAAACGCCCGTGGCGTGCAGCTCCCTGCTTGCGCTCGGTGGGATTCAGGATGATACGGCGGTCTGAAATTGTCGTAAGGTGCACGCAAAAACATTCGCCGTCTATACGGTGTGCGCGTGTGCCGACAACGAGAGCGGCACAGAGTAAGACCGCTCGTCCATGATTTTCCCCACCGCGGCCTCGTGGGGCGGCCTGCCGCCGCAGTAGTGGTGAGTTGATTTTAAAGCGATCGAGTCGTGTGGTGTGTGTGGGACTTCCCCACCACCTACTTCTCGTACGCGCCGAAACGATTCCGGTCGCCATGTACCGTCTAAGTCCCGTGCGGGCATTCGGTTGGGAGCTTCTGGCGAAACGCAGCGCGGTGATCGGGCCAGCACAGTGAAAAAAATTTATTTTTTAACTGGTTCCGACCGCGCGGCAGACTAGCTAAGTCCTCCTATTTCACTCGTAAGTCCACCTCGAATGAAAAATGTCGCACGATTAGCTTCGCGAAAGGGACTCTCCCCCACTGCGGGGAGGGGACCCGACTAGCGGGCGAAAGGCGTCAAATGTTTTTAAAAATACAAACCATCTCAGTGGATCCCTTGGCTCGTGGGTCGATGAAGAACGCAGCTAATTGCGCGTTGACATGTGAACTGCAGGACACATGAACATCGACATTTCGAACGCACATTGCGGCCCTAGGACTTGTTCCTGGGCCACACCTGACTGAGGGTCGGTTGACCAAACTCAACGACCAGACTGTCCATCGCATCGGCGTGCTCGCGCGCGCAGGTGCTGGACGAGATTGGAGGTTTTTCCGCGCTCCGGCGTGGTCCTCTTAAATAACGTGATGGTGGGCGCGGCGTTCGCGTCGCCCCATCCCTATCGCGACACGGAAAAGCAACCGAGTGGGCGAAAAAGTGAGTTTTTAGATCATTTGTTCTTGGACTGACTGGGTGCGGTCCGACCAATCGAGTCGGCCTCTCCTCGCTCGCTCCGGATCTGACGGCGACGTCAGGTGGCCCCGTGCGCTCGTCTTCGTAAAGATACGACGTGGCACATCGCGGGTCGCCGACCAAAGACGTTTTGCCCGAGCACAGTGGGTCTCGATCGCGAGACTAAGATCCTGGAGCGATGCGGCTTCGTGCGAGGGCCTCCGGGCCACACCCGCAGTTCGCCAACCGAGTAGAAGAATGATCGTGCTCACGATGCTCTTAATTTTTTCCGTGCCTGCGTCGGCGTCTTGCTCTCGCTCGCAAAGAGTGCAGTAGGCGATTCGCTCAACTATCACGACCTCAGTTCAGGTGAGACTACCCCCTGAATTTAAGCATATTACTAAGGGGAGGAAAAGAAACTAACAAGGATTCCCTTAGTAGCGGCGAGCGAACAGGGAAGAGCCCAGCGCTGAATCCCCCGGGCCTCGCTCGGCGGGAAATGTAGCGTTTGGGAGGGTCCGTCAACACGGCGCATCGCGGCTCGCTCAAGTCCAACTTGAATGGGGCCACACAGAGGGTGACAGGCCCGTAGAGCAGAAGCGTTCGCCGTGTGGGCCTCTCCTTAGAGTCGGTTTGCTTGAGAGTGCAGACCTAAGTGGGTGGTAAACTCCATCTAAGGCTAAATACAACCACGAGACCGATAGCACACAAGTACCGTGAGGGAAAGGTGAAAAGAACTTTGAAGAGAGAGTTCAAGAGTACGTGAAACTGAGGTGGTGTAAACGGACGAGATCGAAAAGTCCGAATGGGGAGATTCAAGCCTATCCGTGCCGGTGGCCGAAGGGTACAGATGGTGCGGTCGGCTCGGGCCTCTCGGGGTGCCGGGTTTGCTCCGTATTCACTCGTCCCGGCGGTATCTGTCTGGTGCGGTGGGCTGCACTTCTCCCCTAGTAGGACGTCGCGACCCGTTGGGAGGTTCCGATCATATGGCCCGCGGTGGAGCCCACGCCGGAGCGGTAGGTTCGCTTGCCGTTGCCGTGCATGGACCCGTGGTGACCTGGTCGGCGCCCGACGGTATCAAAGCTTGGGAAGGGGCCGCACAGAGGTTGCGTCCGACGCTCGTTTAATCGGGCTACGCTCGGACAGGCTTGCACCCGGTCAGCGGCGCTACTGCTTTCGATACTCGTCCGACCCGTCTTGAAACACGGACCAGGGAGTCTAACATGTGCGCG
>CATIWO010942411.1:7500-12500 GCA_949673435.1 Macaranga tanarius
CGATAGTCCATGTCCCCAAGGGTCGGCCTGCAAAGTTTCACTCGGATCCGACCACAAACGGCGACGGCAGACGCTTCGGAAACTTTCGACTGCTCCGACTAGAGCAGGAGCAACACTTTCTTTATAGCGGAGAAACTCCTGCTCCGACTACACGGAGGAGACGGGCTATACCAGCCAGAAGCTGCTCCTCCGACTACAAACTTTAAAACGCTATATCTTCCGTGTTTTTCGAGATATCCGGTTGAGACTCGGTAGGGCCACTCTCGGCATCCCTCCCCTTCGGTCTACATCCAAAAAGTTCAAAATTTTGAACATTTTCAAAAAAATAATTTTTTTAACTTTTTTTTGAAAATTTCAATTTTTTTCTCGGAGAGAGCTTCTACACGACCGCGATAGTCCACCTTACCAATATGAACTCTCCCGGACCTCGGGCGGCCGAGAAAACCGCCTCGGAGATTTTCGTTTGCTCCGACTAGAGCGAGAGCAAGAGTTTCTTTAGCAGACAGAAACTATTGCTCCTACTATGAACCTTCCGACCCCTGTAGCTTCCGCAGTTTTCGAGATATCTCGCTGAAATTTTGCAGGGACACTCACGAGGACGTCCCCGTCGATTCCCGACACTAAAATCAGAGAGTTTCAAAAAAAATATTTTTTCCAACTTTTTGGCCTTAATTCAGACTTTTTTGTCGAAACTCGACTCTAGTCGGCCCGGGGAGTCGTTCGAACCGGGGAAGAGTCTTTACGACCCGGCCCGATCTTCCGCGGACCGACGCGAAACTTTGCCTCCTCCGACTAGAGTCGGAGGAGCACGGGTTACGGTCTGCTCCGACTGCAGTCGGAGCAACTCGATATTCTTTCGAGAGAAGCTCCTCCTCCGACTAAAATTTCAAATCGCCCTGGAAACGTCTTTTTTCGACCGAATTCCACCAAATTTGGTACGTGGCCTTCCCGGGACTCCCCCTAGCGATCGGCACTCGAAAAGTGGTCATCAATTTTCCATGTTTGACCCCCTTATCGGGCGGGGTCACCAACGCATATCGCGACTTTGCCGCGGTGCCACTTGGCCTCGTACGTTACTTTTGCCCAACGTACCATAGGGGGAGGGCATAGGGGCGGTCCGGGTCGGTCCGCCGACTCGCTCGCGGCCACTCGCGCGTGCTCGGTACGGCCCCCCGCCGAGCCCGTGGCGTCCGCCCGAAAGAATTAACGCAAAAAAGTTGCGTTTTCGGAAGGGACTTTGAGCGCCGCGGAGCGCCGCCCAGTAGGGGGTCCGCGGGTCCGCGGACCTCGCGGGCTGCCTCGCGGGCCGCCGCGGATCGGACTCCGCGGGCCGGCACCGTCTCGCGTCGCGCCCGCGGCGTGCTTCGAAATTATTTTCGGTGAAAATGTTCGGTTTTCGCGAGACTCGGCACGTGCCGGCCCGGCTGGCAGACAGCCCGCCGCGGACCCCCCGCGGTGCCGCGGTGCCGGCCCAGGCCAGCCGCGGCACCCGCGGTGGCGGCGGTCGCCGAGTCGCGCTTGCCGCGCGAGTCGCGCAGGGTGCCCAGCGCGAGCCGGCGCCCGCGGCGGCCGTGCGCCAGTCGCTCTTGCCGTGCTCGTCGCGGTCACCGCGCGGGTCGGGCAGGGTGCCGAGCGCGAGCGGGTCTCGCCCTACTCGTCGCGGTCGCCGCACGAGTCGGGCAGGGTGGCCAGCGCGACCGAGCTCGCCGTGGGCCCGTCCTGGCCCGCACGCCCCGCTCCGCCCCGCCACGCCACGCCCGGCCCGGCAGAGTCCTGCACTGTGCGGCGGACGGGGCTGGGAGCTGGGGGACCGTCCCAGAGCGATTTGTACACTTTAAATCTCGCCCTAAGAAGGCGATTTAAGGAATAGTCGCCCACCCCTCTCTCTTCAAGCCTTCCTTTTGCCCAACGTACCATAGACCCTGGATGCGTCCCGGGCAAGCAAATGGTCAGTCCCTGTGACAGTCGTGAGGCGCCGCGGCTCCCCCCAGCGGAGAGCACGCGGAAGATTTCGCTGAACGAGTCGCCCGTAAGAAAGTCCTGCGTATAAGCGGGTGTGCCTTGCCTTTGGCGATTCAGAACGCGATTTAGCCTCATTTCGGTTGCAGGGACCAGGTTCATTCGAGCTAGAGTCGCCTCGACTCCACGCTTCGTATGTTCCTTTTGCCAAGCGTACCATAGACCCTGGATGCGTCCCGGGCAGTTGGTTTACGCTAGCAACGCTGACGTTGAGTGGCCGCCTCCTCGTGGGGCAGAGCTCTGCGGCGAAACGGCGCGACGATACGTGTATTACGTCGAGTCCTAGTAGCTGCAGCAGTTCAGTGTCACTTTTCAACTAGGTGAAATGGCGCTTTCGAAAGAAACGGCTTAAAAGCTCTTCTCATCGATTGTTCCTTTTGCCAAACGTACCATAGACCCTGGATGCGTCCCGGGCGAATGGTTCAAAGCAGAAAATAATTTTGTGACGAGAGCACCGCGCGCCGGTTCCAGTCGGGAAAGGAAATCGTATGATCCTACGGTGAAATTTCCCGCAGTGCCGCGCGGCCTAGTACGCACATATACCGCCGACCCTGGATGCGTCCCGGGCAGTTCGGTATGCGTCAGCTATCGCACACTCGTCCTGCGCGAGCAACGCTCGCTGCAAATAACAATGACGGGCGGCGGAGAATATTCCCATAAAGAATGTTTTTCCTCCCCCTACGGGTTTGAGTCGCTTCCCGGACAAAAGAGTCGACCGCAGGCCGCTCCTGAGCTGCTCTCTGAGCTCTCTCGAGTCTCGTGACGTACCGGCGGATTGGATTGCTGCCTCGCTGTAGAATGCCTTTCCGAGTCACGTCGTGCTTCGCGCCTAGGGCCTTAACACCGCCCGAACGCTTAGCGCACTCGGCTTGTAGTAAATCGTGCTGGAATATTTGTTGCCTGGCTTGCGCCCCGCGACCGAGCTGTGTGTGGATAATAACGGCGATCCAAAACCAGAACGGGTTCTCCGTTCGCAACCGAGGGATCAGTGGCACGTTACCCACCGCACGGCACGGGAAGCTCGCGCGCTCGCACGGCTCATAACATCCAGTCACCCATGACCGGCATAGCTCCTCTCGCTCTCCACGCTTAGCGATATTGAGACGGAACGACACTTTCAGTGCCTATGTGAGATTTGGCGTCCGGACCTCGGAGGGTCTCCCTTCTGGTGTAGGTGCTCGCAGGAAGCTCGCGTGTGGTCCGCCGCACCGAGAAGAAAGCGCACGCACGTCTATGCCTCTGACGCACGACTCCTCCAACGAGTCGGTTCCCCACTGACCGCGGCAACGCGTTTCTCTGATTTGTCCATGCGGACAGAGATGGGATTCGGTTGAAATCGCGTGAGGGTAGCACGTACGGCCTATCGTGTCAGGGTCTCGCCTAGTGGAGTCGCGTAGAGAGGACAAGTCGTTGAAACACACGGCCTCGACGTGAAAAAATGTTCCCTCCGAACAGCACGTCCGCGGCCCTCTGTCGCCCCAGGCACGGCCTAGATGCGGACAAGAGATCAAACCTATTGCCCACGGGCTTCATTGACTCTCCGCTCACCGAGCGAAAATATTGTAAAGCACGCCTGATTCTACGACGAACGGTTTATACCGACGAGTCTGACGGAGAAGGTCGAAGCTGAAAAAGTTTTCCCTTGAGGAAAAGAATTGAAAATACGAATTCGTATTCGAGTCAGGGCAAAAACTAGCAGCTGGGCTGCCACCAACTGGATCGCAAAGAACGCAGCGGGTCGATGTGCTCCCACAGAGACTTGAATGGACGTGCTCCCCGCCACAGTGCAGCGTTACCGCGTGATCCTTTTGCCTGTGCGGCCCTGTCCTGCGCCCTGTCGCGGTACGAATGAAAATACAAGCTGAGTCTGGGACGCTTCGGGGAATGACCCGGCGTCCGCAACCAACAGACGCTCACGAAGCCCAGTCGGGTGGCGCGGAAAACTCTCGCGAGCGACCGCGCCGCCTTCGGGGTGGACGACAGCTACCTGGTTGATCCTGCCAGTAGTCATATGCTTGTCTCAAAGATTAAGCCATGCATGTCTAAGTTCAAGCCGATTTAAGGTGAAACCGCGGAAGGCTCATTATATCAGTTATGGTTCAATAGATCGTACTCAGTTACATGGATAACTGCGGAAATACTGGAGCTAATACATGCCAACAGAGTCCCGACCGGAGACGGAAGGGACGCTTTTATTAGATCAAAACCAATCGGTGGCTTCGGCCATCGTGCAGTCTGGTGACTCTGAATAACTTTGGGCTGATCGCACGGCCTTCGTGCCGGCGACGCATCTTTCAAATGTCTGCCTTATCAACTGTCGATGGTAGGTTCTGCGCCTACCATGGTTGTAACGGGTAACGGGGAATCAGGGTTCGATTCCGGAGAGGGAGCCTGAGAAACGGCTACCACATCCAAGGAAGGCAGCAGGCGCGCAAATTACCCACTCCCGGCTCGGGGAGGTAGTGACGAAAGATAACGATACGGGACTCATCCGAGGCCCCGTAATCGGAATGACTACACTTTAAATCCTTTAAGGAGTATCAATTGGAGGGCAAGTCTGGTGCCAGCAGCCGCGGTAATTCCAGCTCCAATAGCGTATATTAAAGTTGTTGCGGTTAAAAAGCTCGTAGTTGGATCTGTGTCCCGCACCGTCGGTTCACCGCCCGACGGTGTCAAACTGACGCGATGCGGGACGTCCTGCCGGTGGCGTGCAGGTGCGTCCGTCCGCAAGGGCGTGGCGTGGCCGGCGCCGATTCAATCCCGTCGCGGTGCTCTTCACTGAGTGTCGAGGTGGGCCGGCACGTTTACTTTGAACAAATTAGAGTGCTTCAAGCAGGCTGGATATTGCCTGAATGCTAGTGCATGGAATAATGGAATAGGACCTCGGTTCTATTTTGTTGGTTTTCGGAACCAGAGGTAATGATTAATGGAGACAGGCGGGGGCATTCGTATTGCGACGTTAGAGGTGAAATTCTTGGATC